>OZ026617.1:30334835-30494835 GCA_964020975.1 Hermodice carunculata
GTAAATGAATAAGCTTTAAGAAGTGTAATCAGCTAGATGATCGACAGGGAAGGGAACAACAAAAATCGTGCATTCCAGATTCATAAATATCCCCAAAACGATATAAGCCTACTTTCTTCTTTTGCTGTAAAGTCAGCTGACTGACTAATAAGGAAAACCAAAAAGAGATAGGCCTACCATTGTAGGCAGAGGTTATAAAATTTGGGGTTTGAGTGGTTAAACCCCTACATTTTGGAAAAACATAGTCTGTAGTTAATGAAAAATATTTCAAAGGTTGAGAGAAGCGGTTTAAAACCACCAGTTGCCTTTTATGGGTGACTACCTGTCTCAAGTCAGGAGTGAAATTTGTTTCTTTACATTGGTTTCGCAATATGAATTTTGATGCTCTAGTAGCTCTGTAAATTCCTTGTTGTCATTGTTGGGTCTGAAATTTATGAATATTGGTCATAATTCTGTAAACTATTTGATGAATACTTCCTTGGGTATGTTGTCCTGTGGGCTGTGTTCCCCGACCAATAGTTATAATGGAGATAGAGTGTGTTTATACTGTTCCAGATTCATAAATATCACAAAAACAATGTAGACCTACTTACCTCTTCCCTGTACATTCAGCTGACTGACAAGTCAGGAGAACCAAAAACATATAGGCCTACCATGTTTCTTTTTATTTTTGGCAGAAGTAATCAAATTTTGGTTTTGAGTGGTTAGGCATATACATTTTGTAGAAACTTTGGTCTGTAGTTAGTTCATGAAAAATATTTCGAAGGTCGAGAGGACCGGTTTAAAACCACCAGTTGCCATATTTGGGGGTAACTGCTTGTCTCAAGTCAGGAGTGAAATTTGTTTCTTCACATTAGTATTGAAAGATGAATGCTGATGCTTTGGTAACTCTGTAATCTATTTGTTGTCAATGGTGGGTTTGGAATTTACAAATATGGGTCATGTTTTTCTGTACTGTTTTCTTTTATCTTCCATTTGAAAAGGCCTGATTTTGAATATATTGGAGGCTGCTCTGTGTGTGTGTGTGTGTGTGTGTGTGTGTGTGTGGTAGTTTGACATATTTGTTCGATGACGGAAAGGTCCAAGGGACGCGGGAATTTGTCTATATTGAGGTTGGTTGTTATCATTGTGGTCTATAACAATTTACACTTTTATATAAATTACTGTATTAGTCTCCCTGTGTCCAGAACCACTTTTTAGTAGTCATTACCCTTTCCGCAGTCCAAACTCTTTACTCTCCATAAACGTACCTGTCACTGTCTAACGTATATGCATATGGAAGCAGGATTCTCCATACTGCACACATTCTTCTGTAGAATGTTGATAGGTTGTATTAGTCCAAATAAATAATAAAAGGGTCTTCGGCGGGTAACTACTCATAGCATGTTTCGGAGGCTGAACCCGTACATGTCTCTCTCAGTAGCGGCTCCATGTCTCAGGTAAATATTCAGCAAAGACAGCCCACTAAATAATGAAGAAATATGAATGTGACAAATGATTAATAAGCTAAATAAGTGAAGTTTTGCTTATAAATGCAGAGGTTCATTATGAATGAAGAATACCTATCAAACAAAGATAATCACCGAATTTGTATGGTACAAGTTCAGATAAATTAATTTGACGTACCTTTGAAGCAGTATGCCCCCCCCCCTTCTCAGGGGAAACCTTGTCTCAGTTAAACCACCTGCCAGTGTATAACTGGGGTAGAAACAAACTGACGGATAATATTCAGTCCCAGTGATTGTAAAATAAACAGTTGCAAATGGACCACATGTACAAATAAGGGGAATCTTACCAACTGCTGCAGCAATGGACATCCTACACCAGAAATATAAAACAAACCCAGTGATGACACCTACTCCTCACTTTGAAAGTCTCGAAACAATAAAGCTCTATTTCGCTGTCAAACCTGAGTCAGTGTTTCAACATAATGGATAAGTTTGTGACATTTGAGTAAATACTTTAAAATTTTAGTAGATTTTGGCATTGACTGAATGTGTATTTAAGCATGTCAGAAAATATTGAAAGTCATAAGCCTAAAACTCAGTAGCATCACGATCAAATAAAAAACCTGTTAAATTGCTGCAGCGAAAGCTTTGGAATAGTCTTTGAATATTAACGGAACCGTTTTTTGGGCATGTCAGATAAGAATGAAAGCCATTAGCTCATCAAGAAAGGGCAATGAAAATAATTTTTTGTTAAACAAGATATCAAGTACATTTAGGCAAGCTTGCAACTATTGTAGGCCGATGCTTGCTACCCATAGCCCCTGAGGGTTTAACCTAACAGAAAACAAGCTAGCCTAAAGTGTCTTAAAGGTGAATATTAAAACTGAATGCTGCCAACAGTTAATTTAAAAAAAAAAAAAATTAGGCCAATCTTTCACCCGTTTTTGAATATTTAAAAAAACATTTGCAGAAAAATTTGATCACAAGTACACCTTTGAATCCTCTTGACTGAAGTTTATCACAAACAGATTTGGTCTAGATGCTAAATCCTGAAACTTAGGAGAAATATGACAAAATCAGAAAATTTGTGAGAAAATGTATTATATCCAATAGCTCCCGAAATATTACTGTCCGGGAAAGGACAGTTAACTGCTTCAAAGTTAAACCCACCTACTTTGTGATAGACTTTTGTGATAGACTTTAATGCAAAACCGCAAACTAAAAGTCATTAGTGACTGGAGTATCCAAGTCCAGAAACACATCTCTGAAACCATCTGAATTGTTACCTTATGAAGGGATACATATTGGGTAAAATGTAATCGTGCGTTGTTTAATAATTTTGTAGCCATGTGAAAGTCCCTTTTTTTTCAATTTACCCATATACTTCAATTAAATCCAGGTTACATTTCAATCTGGATGTAATGGGGAGCAGTTGCTACCCATATGGATGCATTTTATTTGTTGAAAAAACCAACGGTCTGTATTGAACAAAACTGTTCTCCAAATGAAATTTCATAGCATTTATCAAAGTTTCAACAGTGTAAGATTGAACGTTACTTTTTGAATATTTTTTGTGATCGATATGCTTTCCTTGAATGTGAGTTAATATTTATGTATTGTTTGCCATTATCTTTTAACGTTTCGCTTATTAATTCGGAAAGAGAACTCTTGATCTTATCTATGCATAGATTAGTACACAGTGTAGAAAAATCTAAATATTTCAGAATTTTGCTTAAAAAACTTAGTTTAAATACCACATCGGAAGAATTGTTTACACTCCAAAAACAATTTATTTCACAGTTTCTAAAAATGGCATTACAGTATATACTGAAATTATTCCTAATTGCAGTCAAACACAGTTGTCCTTTTTAATTTGGGTAACCAGAACGAACGTGGAAGAGAGGAGTTGTCTTCAAAAATTCTTATTTGAAAATTGCTTTTCATCTCATCTTCATGTGTATCGATCAAATTATCAATGGATTGTTTGTATATACGTCATTTCCTCCTAAGTCTGAAATATTGTTTATGCCAAATTAATTTTTTAAAGCATCCAGATATTTTATTTGCAGATGATCCCCAAATCGTTACCTGCCTTATCAGTGTTAGAGATTACAACTGTTTCTTGCAGTTCTTTGACTGCTTTTTAAAACTTCAGGTTGTTTTAAATTTAGCACACTGAAATGCCTAAAGTGGGATTTGTAAGGGTAACTACTTTTTTTTAAACGTTTTCTGAGGTTGATAACCATGCTTCATATTTCTGAAATTCAATTTTTCTTTATCTGCCCATTTCATACAGTCGGAATTGAATGCATTACATATATCCTGAATATTTCTATTCATGTTAAACTCAGGACAAAATTTTGTACCATTTTCAACAAATCTATTAAAAATTCTTTTCATATTATGTTCAAATTACATGTAAAAACATGTTTGTAGTATGGACCAACAAAATTGGAATATTTGTTGTCAGACATGCAATTTTGATTAGCTGCGATATCTTCAAGAGCAATGAAGCCAGAATTTTCCTGTTATTCATGAGACTTTGTCCAATATTTTTGCCATATTGACAGGGAATAATGGGGGGGGGGGGTTATTAATTTGCATTCCTTGGGAATCATGTAACGAAAAATTTTTTATTTTGAAGAGGGACTGAATGTTCAGTTTATCAATAATTTTGTGTTTATAAGGAATGCTGTAAAACATTTGATCCAATTTTTTCTTATAACATTCTGGTGTCTGTACAGTTTTTGTGTAAACATACACAATTTCACAAAATATTTTTGGCAATGTGTGTCTACAATAAGTAAGACCCAAATATTCATTGATTGTGGTTGTATTTCGAAATGATTATGCTGTAAGAGCCATTGCAACTTGGATAATTTCGGTCGCATGCTCATTACATTTGACACTTATCTTGTGTGTCACAAACTGTTTGGCGAATGAAAATGAGGTCATCGTGTCTAAGGGGTCTAGGTTACAGATGTCAGATTTTCATGTGAGGTCTGCAAAGCATGCCCCTGATATATATATATATATATATATATATATATATATATATATATATATATATATATATATATATATATATATATATATATCAATACACAGATAAACATCAATATGTGTGTATATATACATATACATTACGTAAACGCAAGAATTTTAATAGAGTGGTAAAGACGAGAGGAAACGGGAAAACGCACGTCTGTTTTGTTCTTCATTTTCACCAAACGTATTTTACGGTTGTACGCCTTTTACGTCAATCATTGGTGCAATGCAATGTGCAGCACTTTTAGTTTTAGAACATAAATGGTCTAAGCTGTAAATACACACTTTACATTCCCCATTTTCGGCTCGTTGATCGGTGCTGAATTTCGTGGTGCGATACCCAGTGTCCTTGATCCCACAACATCATAATGCTTGCGCCTCTTTACATATATATTTCGTGGTAATTAACTGTGTCTCGATGGTGCACTCACCTGGTTTATTGACGTTTGTGAATTTGACTTGGACTAATTAAACGAATGAAATCATATTTGGATTCACATACCGCAAGTAGTTCATTAGCGAATTTTTGTGATATCCTATATTATAAATAAATAAAGAATGCTGTCATTAGTGTCGGTTGCGTATTCACGGTCAAGTTACAAATCTCAGTAGTAAAAGAAAGGGGAGATTCATGATTAAGCCATACAAAGTCCAGATGATATTTCAAGCTACAAGTGCTTTCATAGATCCTTGACAAATTTACTCTAGTAGGTGTTGCAAAATGTCAAGTTGATATTATTTCATCACGATAATTTCATTTAAAATTAACTGACTGCATTCATGCTGATTAAAAGTGCTGATGTCTTGAAAACGTTGTCCGCAGCCTTCATGCTGGTACATGGTGGTCGCCATGATGAGGTACTCGGATGAACGTTTTCAAACGATTATAATGCTCTGCAGGCACTTTTAAGTTAAAACCGACACAGAAGGTCAACCTAAGCATTTCCTGATAACGACAAAACGCCGCTTTAACACTCTCACAAATAAAATGTCCAACCTTTTATATGTTATGCCAACTCTAGTACATGGTCCTTGCAGACAGAGAGCTCTCTCTCTCACAAACACAAAAAGTAAAGAAAAGAGAAAACAATATTAAATGTAAATGGAATAATTTTGAAATACACAAAGGAGAAATCAAATTGCTATGCACGATGAAGATATGAAATATATGTTATTGCATTAGTTTGACTTACAAAATGAAGTTTTGCTCTTTTCAATACAACTTGTGTTCTGCTTGTTATTTTTTAATTTAGAAAGTTTTCAACACGCAATAACTGGCCTGAATATTTCTTCTTCTAGCTACTCCGGTTGTGACAGCTTTGCCACGGAAGCAATTTTATACTATACACAATGACTGCTGGTTTAACAGTCACAGCTCATGCAGGATACACACAGAATAATCAGTCTCAATTTATTGCATGGCCGTCTTGTCATCTTTAATCTGGTTTTATAGCTTTCATTGCTACAAAAGTTGAACAGCCTTCAAACAAAATGGCTACTGCTCCCAATGTCAGCGCATTGACCACATTTACTTTACCATTTCTTAAGTCCCAGGTAGACTGAGTTTTTTTGTGAAATACAGCCGTGTGTATCTGGTTTAATATTCCAATTATATCCCCAAAGCTGACCCAAGAAGAAGTACACCATTGTTTAATCAACAACAATGCTTGCCCAGCCCTTTTGTTTTTATGCTTGACTCTAACACGTTCAGAGAGTTGTTCATCCACTTTGCAAATCTGAAACCTTAGTATGACTTCTATACTTATATTTTAATCACTTTTCGACTGATAAATTCACCCCTTTCCTATTGAGATTTTCATAGTTATGGTACACACATAAATCATGCCCGGAAGTATTAAAGATTAATGTCCAGGGTGAACTGCATGTCGGAGTGCTGGAAGCAGTTGACAACAAGCACTCTTACTAATGATTACAGTGTTCTTTGACAAGAACTTATTACGAATTAGTATAGTGAGAAACACCCCCAAAAGATGGTTAGTTAAGGAGATACCCCTACACACGGTAGAACAATGTACACCTTTTTTTTATGTAAGACTAAACTATTTTAGATCAGAAAATGATTGTTGTGGTTCTCTATTTTGATATCAGAAGTATGTTATTGACACAACTGCAAGAAAATGGCGATTAAGTTTGGATATTTTTTCCAGAAATAGACCTACAGCTCAAGGTGCCAAAGGAAACCAAAAATTTGCTTTTAGTACACAGGATGAATCGAATGAAGTAAACAAATGATAAAACTTCTGGCTGTAGTTCTCTAAATATACAAACATTCAAATTTGTTACAATTTTTTTGCAAAAAATGCTGTGAGCATTACCTAGATCCAGACATAAGATGTGTCACATGTTTCAATATTTTCGTACTATATGCTTGCTATATGTACCAAAACTGCCCAAAGATCCCAGGATATGATATATGGAAGAAAAGACAGCTTTATGTTCCATTGAATTGCAACATAATAAAAATATATTACCCCCCCCCCCATTGACAATGTGATTTATCATTCTTTCACCCTGAAATCATTAGTCTGTTGCATAAAAACAGTACTCCTGGCGAAAAAACAGAACAAAACAAAACAAAAACAAAAAAAAGAAAAACAAAAAACGTTCTATGACTCTGTTAAATTTTGTGTCACAGACAAGCTACCTGAACTGGAAACCAGTTGTCTCCATATAAAATTAACAGTTTTTCAATGTGTAATCAAACTACCAGGATTGTCGACTATTGAATTGGTATGAAAACTTCATCCTGTTGTATTTCATTGTGTTGCTCACAGGCATAGAAATTGTATATGATTATAAATGTAAAGATATATAAATTATACAATTTTCCATATAAAATATGTATAAGTCAAAACATCGTGGTAAGTAACAATACTTCAAACTAAATTTTATTTATATATAGAAGGTTTTGGTTCTGACGGGGAAGAGCATGTCTCATTCCGCCTCCTTGGTTCTGATTGACGTTTATACACGTGGCCCTTGATATGACCTACCAAGGCCCCCTAATGGAGTCTTATACTAGATTTAGGCTTCAGCAATAGTTGGTCTTGCCTGAACATATTTTGGGTCAGTTGCTCTCCGAAAATCAGTATTTGGATTTTAGACAATACACACCGGCCGATGCTTCTTATTTGTGGCTAAAAAACATACCTACCCAAAAATGAAAGGCCACAACCATCACTTTGTAATGCCAAAAAAATAAGCTTTTAAAAATGAATTGCAGCTTGTTGTACCGCTTGGAGGGGTACCTGAACAGTTTGGTGGCTTGGTTGCTACACTACATCTTAATTAATGGCATCATAAATTATTACAGTCATGATAATTTAAAGTAACAAAAACAAAAACAAAAACTGCGATGCTAATAAAAGATAAAGTATTGCAACTGTTAATTGCAATGATACTGTTGCTACCACCACTACTACTTCAACCACTTCTACTGACTATTTGTTTGGCACAAATATATATCAAAATGCTCACAAGTGCTTCACAGTACAAACCCTAAAAGCTAACATGATTTGTAGAATTGCTTATCAGTCTCATTGCACTAAACTAATTCAGCTTAAAGTAAAATTACATAAAACAGTTGATCACACAGATTATGAGTCAAAGATAGAAGGCCATTACCAACTAAAACATTTCGAAACTGTACCTAAACTGATAGGTTTTTGAATCTTGTTTAAAAGCCTTGAGAAAAAAGAGTGGTCATGATGCTCCTGGACAATACACTTTACAGAATAGGCACAGCTTTGGAGGGCAAATGAACCCCATAATACCAGAGTTGAGAGGAACACACAAGTAGAAAGTCCATGATACTCAAGGAGTGGGAGCATGGCAGACGATATGGTCACATGGCATCCATCAAATAAGGTGGTGCTAGGCCATGCGGAGCCTTGCATGTCTGCAGCAGTACTTTAAAATTGATCCTTGTCTCCAAAGGGTAGCCAGTATAGTTGTATAAGGATGCATGTTATGTATCTCTTGTCCTGGAGACAAATTTGCAACACAGTTCTGAACATTTTGGAGACGACGAGCAAGGTGTCAAGTAGACTATAGATAAATTGGTTGCACTAATTCAGTATGGATGTAATAAATGCTTGCATGGGGGGGGGGGGGTGTGCACTCTACATATATATTATAGATGTGACAGAAAGCATTGTTTCAGGCAGCTTTGATACGATTTTCCATGGACATGGTCAATAAATGTGATTCCAATGTTTTTGCTGCTTCAGATACACGTACATTCCCATTTGCAACCCGTACTGATGCTATGCAGGGTACTGTTTGGTGCGTCTAGAGCAGATGATCAAAAATTCAGTCTTGTCATTTAATTTCATTCTGTTTAATAGCATCCATTGTCGGATCTCTCTAATGCAATCCTCCATTTTGACAATTGACAACTTCGTTGCGGGGTTACCACTGGCTGGCAAAGGAAAACAATATATTGAGGCCAGTATGGGAATCGGTCAGTTTGGTTTACGTTGATCGGAAGATATCGAAGTCTGACAAATATCTGCAAAACGCGTAGGTACTATTTTGAAAATGAAAAGCTGGCAAATGCCTGTGCTTGTGTATAAAACGCAAGTAAAAAATACATTAGAACAAAGCATCGACCAAACATCGGCCCCAAAACCAGGCATTTGGAAAAAAATGGATGCCTAGTCAATTAAAGTTAATAAAATAATCAACGTTTTCCGCTCATATACCAAATCTTTATTACGGTCTACAGCAAACACGTGAAAAGCCTGGGAAAATGAACAGTGCTTAGCGAATGGAGATCGTCATTGGTACTTTCACGGTCACACAACACGAATGAAAGTGGATGTGTTGGAGATGCGTCACACAACACGCATATCTAACACATCCACTTTCATTCATATCTGCTGACTACTGGAAATGCATCAATATATATAATAACCAGTCAAAGTTGCAACCGGGCATAACAGAAGGTTTGGGTAAATCTCTGGTAAGTTTCGATGTGTCGGTTATACGGTATCGTCATCTGGTGTGCAAGTACCAATATGGCGGCTCAGTAACTTGTAGACAACCGACTTTGCAGTTCAAAAACAAAGAGATGATGGTAGTATAGTTGTCTATAAGCTATGGTTAATTCAAAAACAGTATGAGGAAAGTATATATGTACATGCGTTTTGTGACGAAATAAGGTAGTCTTGAGTGTTTTTGAGGACTGTTTCGATGAACGCATCATTATCGCGCAACTGCCGATTCATCGCAAACTATGACGATTCAAAGCCGGCAAACATAAGGCTGGAAAAATGATCTAAACCTATGTGCCTGTGAATAACACGCATCAGGACATTATGAAAATAAATTTGGTGCAAAATGTGTGCATTAACTACGGGGAATTTCCGGTGGATCGATGCGGAAGGTCGCAGTGTTTAAAATACTATAAATGCCGACTGGGGTGGGGCTTAGTGGCATGACACGTCAATCTGCGAAGCCTAACCATAACACGCAGACATGGATGCAAAACGTCGTGCAAAATTCACCTTTTGCAATTAAGACTGATGAACTATGGATAGCTAAAACACAGCATGATTAGAAACTGCAGCTGATATATGAATATGTCAAAATATGAATTTTCCCCACATTACCCTTAGCTTATCTTTAATGCCGATGCCTCCTCCTTGCCCAGATTCACGAGGTAGTGTATAAATTATATTCATTCATGTTTGCGTATATTGTTTCATAGGTTTGTTGTGCGACAGTTTTGAAAGTCTTCACATGCATTGCCGCCTCTCGATCTATAATAAAATCGGCGTCGTTTCCCGCGTGTGAAAAGTCTCTGTTGTCATCAGCTTCCTAGGAATTAATTTGTATGACTGACCTTGTACTGGGGTCTCTAATTGCTCGAAGTACGGTAGCAAAAACCTAGCCCTGCGGACGCTTGGCCAGATTGAGGACAAAGGGTAAATATACTAGCAGTGCAGACACCTATTAGAATGTCATTGAATTTTACCCTTCAAAATACATCTGAACTAATCCTGGCATGTGAAAAATTTCACTTTACCTCCGGTCAATACAAAGATAAAAGAAAAACAAAGAGTAATGCTGTGTTAAACCCAGTTCTTCCAGTTATTAATAGCAAGTTTTAATAAACAAGCACCTATTCTTATTACACGATTTTTACACGGAAATCGCGACGGTGTTTTATTGGCAATTTTGCCCACAGAGAAGAAAAAAAACGTGTATTTCTTTGTGAGCAAAACTGCCGAACATACATATTTCAATACACCAAAATAAAAAAACAACAATATTTAAACCATTACAGGTTATATATTATCCCCACATGTGCTTCCAAGAAGCAGACTGTGGGATAATATGTAATAATTTAAATACAGGTATACATTGTAGCAATGAGACTTATTATATGTAAGTTCCCATTGGGCCTCCTCGGAGCATCACTTGCTTGGCAAAATACGCGAAAAGAAGATTTAAAAAAAAACTCTTACTGGACTTGGTCTCATCAGTCCAATGTAGATTAGTGTTGATACAAATAGCATAAACGCGTGGGGAATATAACATTTCAAATGCAAAATTTGATGGAAAAACTTAATCTCATCGCGTGTGTTGATAGAGATCAACGTACTATCATTAAAATTGCAACGTTCAATTGCATCAAGCCAGCTAAGCCTTCCAATGGCGGTGAAAGATAAAGGTTTCGCTGTGTATAATCCAATATCATATGGAAATTTGACCTGCTTCTCAACGAGACAACTTTTCACCATCCATGCATACCACTTTGTACCAAACATTATAAACTGATCAGTCAAATTAAAAGAAAAGTAAACGCTACAAGTCTCTGAATATGTTTTTTTTGCTGGATGTCGCTCTAAGGTGAGTGTGTCAGGTATTGTGTTTTTGTGGATCGTGGTTGCGTAATGACTAATCCATGTATCTTTAAATGGTAATACTGTCAGCCAATATAAGCCATATCTGACTGTTACCCTATCGTTAATCCAAGATGTGAGTTTTGAGTTTATTGCAAAATTAGTTCGGCACCGTATTCTGGCATCATAGTTTGCATAATCAAACATAACACTTAACCGTGAGGGACTAGTTGGAGAAAAATAAACAAGGGAAAATTTGTATACAGTCTCTTTTAGAATGCCATGTACGCAAAAAACTGCACCGGTAAACAAAGGCCATATGCTTGATGGGACATTGTATGTGGCTTGAAGGCATCTTATGGTAAACGTCACAGATAATATCAATTCATCGCCATATCTGGCGGTGTCTAACCAATTTAGTATGGCGTAAACAATTTGGGTATAAAAGATTATTGTTGTATATCTTCGAAATGTATAATAAGGATTGTCATCACAATGCGGCATTCCCATTCTTAAATTGCTGATGTAACCCTTGAAGAGTCCAATGTAAATTAACGTGAAATTTGCAACAAATCTCCCTCGTGTTGGGGCGGATCGTACTCTTAGGTAATGATCTGTATCAAATGTTGAGTAAATATTCATAAATACTACGCAATCATGATGGATCAAATATCCAATATCTGTATACAACACACGTGCCACTGTACTGGAAAGCACATCTCTCTGCATTCGGCCTGTATTCGAAATTCCAATGCATTGAGTTAAAACTATTTCTAATCTTGCCTTCAACGATGAGCCTTGCTTGAAAGAGTAACATGTTATTAGCATTCGCGGACCCGAGGAAACAATGACCATTTTAGATATCTTATCACAAAATGGTCCTATCTGTGTACGTTTATTGAAGTATTCTCCATCATTAAACGATATGCCGCCATGAAAACAATCTAAACGTCCTGTGTGAGAGAGGTGTACCAATGTTATTTGAATATAAAATGTAACAGGTACATTAATTAGAACTGTTTCTGCGTGATTTATTTTATGGTGTGACCCGCCGTGGTAAAATGGCAAGCGGATAAATATATTTACGGATATGTCTTTATTTACCTTACGCTTCGAAAACTTGATAAATCGATTGAACATACCCATTAGGACAATCAAAATATAACCGTTACCAGCCGGTGATTGGGTACAACATAAAACAATAGTTATACAGTGTCCAATTGATGTAAGTGAACTCTCAGAGTGATATCTCAAATTAGCTTGCAGCCTGTGAGATGTATATGTATGGACAGGAGGATGGACGCCTTCATGGTAAGATAATATTACCAGCTGTTTCACCAACAGGTACATAGAGTGCCTGAGGTTAATAAATCTTTGAGGCGCCACCGCAATTGTCCAAAATCGTCTCGGGTGTGACTCATTCACCTGGTAGCAAATATGACTGCTGATTCTAATGTCCAGTATTACTGGACTATCATGGACCAGTGTATTTCTCTGAATGAGTTGTTGGTAGACAATGGCAAATGAAGAAGGGTAACGCCAATTGGCATAAGAAGCACCCATATTGCCCCGAAAGTATCTTACAAATAGGAAGCTGGACAAGAAAACCTGATTGTGTTTCAAAATATGACCACAAAACTTAGCGTTTGTTCCACCATAAAGTTCTAGGAATAGCATATCACATTTTGTTTTATAATACAGGGTTTTCAGATATATTATTACTATGTTAACTAAAGTGTTCATGGATCCTCTTATTAACCACGTGAATGCAAAGGGGCGTGTTCTTCTTGCTGAATAACGGTTTAGGGAAACACATGTCGGTCTTCTTGCTGTAAAAGTGTCTAGGAAAACAATGTTGCCACAAGGGTTGAAAAATTGTGTATGCACTAGAGCACATTTGAAACGTTTATGTATTCGATTCCGCAAAGAATTGCTCTTAATTGAACACAAATTATGATGCTTTTTAATATTTTTGTACACAAAACATA
Source organism: Hermodice carunculata (assembly GCA_964020975.1). Classification (NCBI taxonomy): domain Eukaryota; kingdom Metazoa; phylum Annelida; class Polychaeta; order Eunicida; family Amphinomidae; genus Hermodice; species Hermodice carunculata. The sequence continues at coordinate 30,348,189 of OZ026617.1, forward strand.
TAAATGATTGCATTTTCACTTTGCAGGGAATACATATGGTATGGCTTGACAATGTGCTTACTAGCATTCTTTCTGTAGCTACTGGATTGGTTGTTATGGTGGGGTACAACATCATGGTAGACTGGTAGACGAATCTAAATTTTGTATACAATATTTTGCCATCCAGGCACAGCTTGTTTGTTTTAGATAGAACGAAAATAATTGACACCTCTCGCCGACTTCTAAATCCCTTCTGGTATGTTAGTTCATACAGTGGAAGCCTTTGGTTACTACAGTCATAAATGACCATTGAGCCTCGCATCCATAACCTACCGGGCATGACAGTGAGGTTTACACGAAGTTGTGAATAGGTTATTATCTCAAAATGTACATCTACATTCTTCTTAACACACATTTGTTTTTTAATATACATACAATTCCAGCCACCTAGAGGCTTTTTGAGAAGAATAGCATATTGACATTGGATTGTATCATAGCATAAATGCTCATTTTTAACTTCTATGTTCTTGAACGTATATGAAAATAAACATTTATATAACCTTTTCATTTCATTTATAATCTCCCGATTTTTCACACTCGCTAAACATGCCTCCAAAGCAATTTTCCAAAGTCCATTCATCAATATACTGGTATTTTCTATAATATTTTCTTGTCTCTGTGAAATTGTGAAATGCAATAAAAAGAAAACCAAAAGTACCTTCGTGTGCATAACCTTTAAGGCTGCAGGACATATCATTTTCTCAGAAGGCATAACAACCAAAATTCTTGGTGACATAATATTTGTTTGCAGTAATTAAATTGTATGTCCATATTGCTTAGTACATGCAATCACTAAACTACGGGCTTTTATTTACACATTTATTCTTTGATATGTTACCAACAGTGTACTTGTATAAATGCGAATAAACACGTGATGAAAATAAAAATTAGTATAGTAATAATGCTTATGCTAATGCAAATTATCCAAACCATTGCCACGTCAATCCCATGATACCATTTGCAGAGCCCCTGTCGAATGCTACCATTGATAATATAAGTGTCTATTTGCAAAAAGCCGAGCCATGTAGGTGATAACACTGAACTAAAATCGTACATCAATTGACATCAAAGCACATACACAAAAACAAGAGACGTGATCTGAACAATTCGTCCATTGTCACACAAATCTGCAAGATTTTTAAATATTCAGACATGCAGTTATGAGCTATAGGCAGAACTTGCACCACGGTATCCACTGAAATCAGGAAATACCACATTAATTTCACTGAGCTTCAGTACAGTCATGTACTGTTTATCTTCAAAACATGAAACAAAATGTGTGTCCAACAAATTTTATTCATCTATTGTTAAATTAGACAAGGGCTTAGAGAAAATGCGATTTTTGGGGATATCAAGTGTAGATTATCCAGCTGCCAATTAAATCTAACATTCGAGTGGAAATTATCAGAATGAGAACCTGTTTTGTGTTTGTATAAATCCAGCAAATTGTGAGGTATAAACGTACGACTGCATAAGCCTATATATTATTCCATGGACACAGTGTTTGCTGCTTATTACTTGCGATCTCGTTACACCTTGCAGGGCCCTACGTCCTAACACCACAAGTTTTCTTTATGGGTCAGTCCTTGCTCACGAGGCTAAAGCATAATGAAGCAGAACCCCACAACCATGACACCTTGTAGCACAGAGAAATAATAAATGACACGTACATGTATAACATTGCAGATTTATAAATTAATACAAAAAAAAAAAATATAAATAAAAAAATAAAGCCTGCTTTCTTCTTATGGTGTAAAATTAGCCACCTGACAAGTTCGGAAAACCATAAAGTGACAGGCCTACCATGTCTCTTTTTATCTTTATCACAATTGATAAAGTTTGGGTTAGATATATGTGTTTTTGAAAGTAAACGTGTTGTGTACCTAATGAATAGTATTTAAAAAGTTCAGGTGACCAGTTTTAACCGCCAGTCGCCTTTAATGGGTGACTACATGTCTCAAGCCAGATGTGAAATTCGTTTCGTCGCATAAATATTGGAAAGCGAATGTTCATGTATTCGAAATTCGTGACTCTTTTTGCTGTCATTGTCGATGCAAAATTTATGAACATGGGTCTTGCTTTTGCAAAACTATTTGTGATGGACTAAAACCCTAACACACATATGGTTTTCTCTACTACTTTAATGGTACTTAGCTATTTACCCGAGCAAACACTGGGTATCGAGCAGCAGGAAAATTAAATATAAACATATAATCTGGTCTTGCTGGAATATGTTTTTAAGATAGCTCTTTGAAAATGTGAGAATTTGAAATGTTATAATTAGATCGGACGTGGGAAAAATATTTCGTATAACTCAATGGTTTACCTAAATCGTAGTTCCAATTAAAATAGCAAATGATGATGGTTCCAAACAATAGAAAGTGAGCATCTGCATAGTTTTTGTCACGTTTTTAGAAATCATTGAATCTGCAAATTTTCTTTTTTAAAAGTAAACCAAACCACTGTACACAAATTAAATGAAATACTTTGATGTTTTGTGCATTGGATGTGGGAGTGCAAGAGTCTTTTTTTATTCAAAAAATTACTCGCTATATGGAAGCCAGCACAGATCAGCACAATTCAAATGGAGCCAGTTTCAAAATGTAAGCCATCTATAAGGAAAAGGTATTCAATTTTGGCCTCTTTCACTTTTAGTGACAGCAAGATGTTAGCAAAATTGAACGTCGAACAGATAGGCACATGACATGACATATAACAAGTGGATGGGATGTTAGAAGCCCCTGGTACTGTTGTAATGGGGCACAGATCTTTTTATCCGTATTTTGGATAGTTTATTAGCACATAGCGCATCTATTATTCCAAAACTACTTACAAATCCCAAACTAGTACAATATTTCGATTTACATGTATCCATCCATATGGCTGACCACAATCCGAATGATTTACAAGATTTCATGTAAAAGAAAACAATGTGATAAACCACTTTCTCTTAAAAAAAGCTGTCAATAAACCATGCAAGAGTAGCGAGTGTTAGTTTTAGTGCACAGAGATCAAAATGAGGTCCCTCAGTTTGACCAGATCCAACGCAATTTTAAATCCAATAGCTTATACAGTTCTGATGGAACATTATTTTTGGCCGAAAAGACAAATACATAATGTTGCACAGCAGACTGTAATGATGAATGTATCGATGGAGTAATTGTACCTCTGGTCCAACAGAACTTAAGTCAAGAGCAATACTCTGTTGGAAACTGCTTTGTATATACCAAGTAAATGTTAATTATTTTAGACTACACATTTACATATAATTAAACCGCAGTGTTTATTCAATCCAAACTGTCAGTCCTCAATTGCAATTTTTTCTTTGCCGATATGCCTATTTACTTCCACCTTTCATTTTAGTTTTAAACCAACTTCGATTGTAGTTGTACTTTAACTTTCAAGTAAAGTATCTTTCCAAAACAGACAAGTGTATGTTTCGTGGGTAGCTTTAATGAAAACGGAACTATTTTGTAAAAAGAAACATATTTGCCTATGGCATGGTATAGTTTATTCATGGTTGCATGGTTACAATTTGCTAACATTGCATCCGTCTCTCGATTGCCAAGCAAAGGGATTTCTGTCTCTCTGCCCATTAGTCAACCACCTATGTGTTTCGAAATATCCATTTACCGAACATATTATGGGATTGAAACTTAGGTCACCTTGTGCTGATATCTCAGTTTGTGGCCTATCTAAGTAGCCCTTGGATATTCTTAAATCCATCACTTTTAGTAGTGCAGCCAAATTTTACATGGATTTACAACCAGTCTTAAAACATTTTTCTCCAAGCACATGGCAACACACTGTTATTACATGCATATAGTAATTATGCATAGGTAAAATATGTATGTTGGTACTGGCAGTTCATGCATCTATGCCTGCTAACTAAATAATCAGTGACCATGACTCATCAAGATCGATATCCAAATTTCGAGTCAACTTCACATCCGTCCAAATATGAGTAGGAAAGTAATGAACATGACCAATTACACAGGTGCATTTCTTTATAATATAAACAACGTGAACGAATATCTCCCCGCGATACATTCGTCAAATAGTAAGAATTCGATTGAACATTATGGTATATTGAACCATACTTTATTCCACAGTGTACAAAAAAAATCAGTATGTATATTCTTACCAGACATATATGTCAACATTATGACGTGTGATTAAAGCCATGTGATTTTGTTCTGAGTGGTAGTCAAATTTTGGTTGACCAGTCCTATGACACTTCTTTCTCTCCTATCATAACAATCACACAAAGGCCAAAAAAATAAGACAGGGTAAGGGCCACAAATGAGTAAGGCTGCCATATATTAACTAAGTCACCGACCAACATCAATTTGAGCCATGGCAAAAAAGATGTTCCCCCCCCCCCCGCAGAATTTCTTTATGTCTTTCAGTGCCATGCTTAGACATGCTGGTACGTAAATCAAATTTCCCTTTTACAAAGAATAATAATAAAGTATCCAACTGATAATTCACAGAGATAAGGTCAGTTTAATACTTCGACTTTAATCGTAGTTGGCAGTGAAAGAGCTAAGGACCTTTTAAATTGTTCATTCTGAAAACAACATTGATTCCGTCGAAACAGTTAACTTTGTTTAGGCTTACTTTCTTGACCGTATTACCTGTATTCGGTTACAGAGTGATACTTTTCCAAAGAATGCCAACCTGCAGAATGTAAAAGACTTAGTGTACAAATGGCTATGAGCCTTTAACGCTGCACAATCAATCTGATAATTATACACAAGGACAAAAAACTACGCACCTACTGGTCCCGGTATGAATGTATACGTTCGTAGAAAGATGTGCTGTTATGTCATGAATTTCACTGGTGCATATCACCCTATTCTGTATGGAAATGTATTGATTTTATCATTCAAGTGCTTCAGTGCAACATTCAGTTCCCTTACGTTTTGGTCTCTTTTGGGTAAATACAAACTATAAATTCATGTGTTTCAGCTATACATACCAAGGAACATTGCCTTTAGTCGGAATTGACTTGGATTTGTTTCGTTAGGACTACGGTTTGGATATGGTAATGACACTGTCTAATCTAGACAATATTCCAATCTTCTATCGTGTGGGATGTGAAGCCATTTCCTGCCCATTTTTGATTAGACAGACAGATTAATGGTGGGGCTATTATTATTATTATTATTATTATTATTATTATTATTATTATTATTATTATTATTATTATTATTATTATTATTATTCAAAATCAAATACAAATCTTATCTGTCCCTCATGTTAGCTAGTTCCTTACTTTATTGGCTAATTGTAACATCTTTCTCACTGAGTATATTAAGCCAGAGATCAAATATCATGTTTTAATATCGCCTCCATTAGAAACCACTAGTTTGCACTGATACCAGCATGGCATAAACTGCGTCTTACATTCCTGTCTAGAACTCCATTCTTAGATACAGTCATATTAAAAAGGAAGTTACCCAATTCTTATTCTTGCCCTTCACTCTGCTGCATAAAAAAATTAGAGACATGCACTCGCTTATTATTGCTTAGTTAATTGCTTTGATCTTTTAAAGCAAGGCTTATCAATGCCCTTTGTGCAGAACGCGACTTCTTGTGCATTTAATGCCATGGTTAGATGAGGGCAGTTGTTTCCATAGCCCTCTTGCCTTATTTGTTCCACCATAGTCCATTTTACAATACAATTAGCAGCCATTCTAAGATTATGTGTTGCCTATCAGGAAATCTACAAGTCCCAGCAACAGCCGAGAAAGAAGTTTTAATCTTCCTTGCCAACACAAAGAATATAATGCGTATTACAATACCAATAGCACCAACCTATGTGCAGGGGCTTTCTCAAAAAGCATCTCAAATATATTAGAAATTTTGCCGATAAGGTGCTGAGTATAGTATTTGTGCCAATAAAACAGTTTGAATCAATATTTTTTCAGCGAATTATTCACGTAAATTCATGTATGGTTATTCAAACATTTGTATAGAACCATAGGACCCAACCAACACTGGGCGCTCTGTGGGGGAACATACATGTGTTAGGGTGTACAGAGCACATATTTTTGCTGTGACATCAAAAATTGTCATGTTACATTTAGTTTTGAGTCTTTGATTTCGTTACGGTCATTATGCATATTAACACTTGCAAGTAAATAGTAAAATATATTTTACGGATAGGGATAAGGCATTACGTAAAGACAACTATTTAAGAAAAACATTATGCACATTCGCAAATTTCAACTCACGAATGAGACCAAAGTTAATTCCAGCAACAGACAGAAATTCTAGAATTCCCAAAACATCAACAGTCATCTTCCAATGGCAATGTGAAAAGATGGAATTCTGATTAAACAGCGGTAGTCACCTATAAAAGACAACTGGTTGTTTTTAACTCATTTTGTTTGACTGGGAACATTCTCATTCACAATTATAATTTATGAAAAATGAAATGCAATTGGAGAGCCGGCGACCAATGAGCTGGAGGGTGCCCTACATGTTGGACTGTTATGTAGGTGAGCAGTGGATATGTTGCAATTTGATCAACAGGTTTTTATACTTAGAGTAGGGCATCTTTTTAATTTTGTCGTTATGCATAAAATATGTTTTACTGTTGGAATTTTGGAAGTGCTAGTCACTGCAAATGGCGATACAGGATCATTTTGATATTTATTCAGTCATGGAGCGAGGTCATGGTTAGTAATTATTTGCTTACTGTCGATAGGTTGACACGGCATCGGTCCTCACGACGGCTGCCAACATAATGTAATAGTACAGAAAGACATTAACCATATTCATCAATTCCAAATCCAACAATGAGAGGCAAAGAGCTTCCCGAGTTACTAAAATATCAACATTCATCTTCCAATACCAATGTGAAAAAACAAATTTCTCTCCTGAATTGAGACAGGCAGTCACCCATAAAAGGTAACTGGTGGTTTTAAACCGTCCTCTCAACCTTTGAAACAGACACCACATCTAATTCTTACAAATCCACAGGTTGTAGGTTGCCTGCAAACAATGCATACAATTGTTTTTGCAGCAGCTGATAAAGCATGAAATAATCTTATTATTATATCTAAACAGTTTTATCATAATTGATGAATTTGGTTTGTTACACAACTTTAACTTCGGCCAGAAGTAAAAAGATAAATGTGTCACTAGACACTATTTTAAAATAACATCAACAATTTATATCAACATTCATAATGAAAATTTCTGAACGTGCACGTTTATCAAGAATTTTTGCGATTCCAAAACTTCACAAAGCTCCACAAAAGTTCCGATTTCCAAAGTTTTGTTAGAACCACTGAATGGTACAAATAATAAATTACCATATAAACAAATTTCACCTTTGGATTTTTCTTCTCTAAATACAACCAACCCACATTTAAATTGGAAACGATGTTCAATATCGCGAGTGTATAAAAACTATCAAAACAAAAATACCACAAGCTGGTCATTACATTTAAGAATGCATATTTTGGTAATAATTTGGAGGATGGTCAGTGTGCATTTGAATAAGATGAATTTGTTTAACTGTTGGATTCTTTTACAAATAACATTAATGCAAAATATGGAGATTCTGTTTCTAGGTAAACCACAGGTATCCTCGTGCGTGCAAACTGCGCCCAATTGTAAGCGTATTTTTGGAAATTTAACAACGAAAGACCATCTTGGTAATGTTTTGGACTGATCTTTTGATACATTGATGACCCACCAAGCATCAATAATAAATATTTCAAAGAATACATTTCATACATACACCCAAGTGATTTAGAATTAAAGGAGACTACAGAAAATGACTTGGAATGTTCATACTTTGATACAATGATGTTTAATCATGGAGATGAATAACCGTTTAATGTAAGTGACAAAAAAAAATTCCAGTTTAACATTGTTAACTAGCCTCATGTAGATACTGATATTGGGCCTGCCTGCGACGTCTATGTGTTACGGTTCGTTGCATTTGCAAGAGTGTGCATGGATTTTGACAACTTCGAGTTGCTCCATACATCTTTATTTGATAAATTGTGAAAAGGGGGACATTTAAAAATGAAGTTGAAATAATCATTTTTGACAAATATCACACTGATTTGAAAAGGTCTATTAACAAGGTGACACCATTGAAAACTGTTATCCGCTTGTATTTTTTATGAGAATTTTGTGGATGTTGTTTGTTTGATGACAGATTCACGGCTTGATGCATATTCAAAACTTGAATATATCTGTTCATGTTAATGTTTGTCATATTTAGCCGCATTCGAAATTGGACTGAATATGGATATCAATCTCGATAAGAAATGCTCTCTGATTTTTAGAACTTCTATAAACCATATCTAGTGAACGTTTGGGCCTCGAGAAATCAGAAAAGAAGCATAGAAGTCAACGACGCGTGCTGTCAGCAATGAGAGGTAGTAGAAAAATTGACACTGATTTAATGGATCAAATGGAGATGGTACAGCAACACATCTTCAGCAGGCCCAATATTATTACAGCCCTGAAGGAAGCCCTTTTCCCAGCTAATGAACTTGCCATTAAACAACAGAAAGATTAAAACAAGAGGACTATGACAGCCCTATGTTCGGCTGACATGTACATATACCCTTGCTATTTTTTAAGATTTATCTGAAATAACCAAACGAAATTCATAAAAAATCCTACAAATCAATGGAGCATGACCATTTGAACAAGTCTGGTAGATACCCATCCAAGATAGATTGCCGCCAAGTTTAAAGTCAGTCTGGTTGACGGTTTTGGAGAAGAAGTCGAAAATGTGAAATGGCATTAGAATGCCCATTAACTTACAAAATTAACAATAGGAAAGGTGCAATGTGAGTTCTAAAGATTCGATCTGGTCTTTGATAGTGGCTTGCCATTCGGCTTTGCTTTCCCTGTTCTGGCTTGTTCCGATGCATCATCAAACATGTTGTGCAATTTTCCAGGAATATCGACAAATTTCTTGCCTCTCCATTCATTATTAAACTTGACCTTATAGGTGTTGTCCGATGGTCCCATTCTTGGCAAAAACTCTTTGTCGAGTTTGTTGAAATTCATAGACAAACTTTTCATTTCCACCCTCTTGTCTGCTAGGTTGATTCTGCCAGCTAGGTCCAGGTTGTGGTGAGTCCAGTTGGGCTTTCCTGTTTGGGGCGCCCAGTGGCCATCATCAATACATGCTTGTTCCACATAAGCTACCTCGTCTTGATATTTGTAGCTTAGGACTTGATCCATCTGATCCTGGCCATAGGCTTTCATGTCAATTTGTTACCATGCCTGAATATACTAGATTGGAGCAGCACCACAAAGTATGACAAAGATCATATAAGTTTAACAATATCAATATATTAACAATCAAAAACAGTACAAAGTAGGTAAATGAAATTATACACTTAGGTAGTCTGGAATTCCAATTAGTAAAACAGTCTGTAGGTAAATCCGGATCCCTGGTGAACGATGATCCGCAGTTACTGTCCCACTGCTCCAAGTTGCAAGGCAGGTGCCAAATAGTCTGGTACAAATCCAATGGAGGTACGGCTTGTTTCCCATGTGGTACTTTAGGGCATCGTGCTGATCCGATTCCCACAGAGGTGCAGTTTGGTTCCAATGTGGTACAATTAACACCAAATATACCAGACCACTCAAAGACACTCCCCACACTCCACAGATACAATATATAAATGAGCATATCCTTGGCAATTACAATGGCTCACAGTCCCACTGGCTTGAAATCATACAGCTCCTGTCAGATCTCGGAATTATCCCATCTCTCTCATTCATGAATGGAGCTGCTTTACAATATCTAGGCTTAAATATATCACCAGTATTCCAGAGTCTCCTAATTAGGGGAGTCACCCCAACAAATCAGGCTAACTCAGTGACTCTGTACAAACTCAGTGAGTACAGTGACCTTAGCAAATCAAAACAAACAATCATTTTCACATTCATAACACAGGTAGTATATTGACCTGTAAACATAAAATAAGAACACTCCTTAAATATATTACAACAAAACTTATAAAAAAAGTGATAAAACCATTATTCCCGTATTTTAAAAAAAACATAACTGTTACTTGCCCAGTTGAAATGGCTTATGGCTGAAATAAAGGTGGTAGACCTAAATGTATTTCTAGCTATTTCCGTTTGAGATCTAGTAACGTTGATTAATGTACCTATCCTCTGTCAGACCAAAGGTTTTGGCCCACTGTTTCAGTATTTTACTGGTGATTAACTGGTTAGCCATGTTACTTATTGCTCTAGAGTTATCCATCTGAAACGTGAAGGAATAATAATATTAGATCAAGAAAAAAACACCTTAACACAAAATTATTCTTCATATTTCGACATCACCTGAAGCAAATAAATCTACATAATGCACTAGTTTTTCGGGGGTGTGGGGGATGTGGGGGTAGGTGTGCATGTGTTGTGGTTATTAAGGCAAACTTTGGTGCTTCTTGTTTTTATTTATTTCAATTTATTTTATATTTACGTATTTTAATTTTCAATTTTTATTAGCTCAGATGACTTGTCAGTCAGCTAAATCAGGATGATGCTTCGTCCTTCATCATACATTATCTGTCTTTCACCCATTGTCTGTCCGTCTATCCACAATTCACATTTTCCATTTCTTCTCCAAAACCATCAGCCAGAATCACTTCAAACTTGGTGGGAAAGTATCAGAGTTGGGTCTCTACCAAGTTTGTTCAAATGGTCGCGCTTCAGTGTTTTTAATTTTTGTGATCTTTTGGGTACTTTTATGGGGCAAATTTTAAAATATCTTCGTTTATGAGACTACTCGTACAATTGCTTTGATACCACACAGGAACGCTTTTAATGGACTCCTGGTTCTAAATTTTGTCACCAAGTTGTGCTGCAATTATTTCAAGGGGTAGGGCTAGGGGTGATTTTTTGTGTGTGTTTGGTAGTTTTGACATCTTTTCCAGAACTGTCCCTCAGGTTGAACTGAAACTTGGTGGATATGTTCCTTGTCAAAGCGTCAAACAAAATTGATCACTAGGTGGCACTGCTGTGGATTCCCTATAATTACTGATTGGATTCCCTATAATTATTGATTTTATGCCAGATTCACTTCAAACTTGGTGGCAATGTACCTGTGGTAGGTCCTTAGCAAGTTTGTACAAATGGTCACATTCCAGTCATTGAAGGATTTTTTATGATTTTTTGTTTGTTTGTTCTGTTTTGGGGCAAATCTTAAAAAATCTTGTTCTCCAAAATCATTAGCCAAATTGGTTTGATATCACACAGGAACACTCCTAGGAACACATAGTTCTTATACTGTTCACCAGGTGCTGCTGTAGTTTTTCAATATTTTTTATGATTTATAATGTGTTTTTACAATTTTTAAGTCCTTCTCAAGAACTGTCACTTTGTGGGTATGTTCATTGTAAAAGGGTCAAACAAATTTGTTTAGAAAGTGGTACTGCTATGGATTCATGAATTTTAACGATTTTTTTTTTTTCAATTTGGGTACTTATTGGTTAATGCAACTTTAATATTGATTAGTCTGTAAGTCATTGGGCATTTTAATGCTTGTTCGACTTCTTGAAAACGTTATCCAGATTCACTTGAGACCAGCTAGCAATGTACTTTGGGTGGGTCTCGACCAATTTTGTTCAGGTTGTCAGGCTCCTGTGATTTTAGATTTTTTTATGAATTTTGAGGGGTAATATAAATCTTAAAAATAATCACCTCCTCCTAAACTGCTCACCCAATTGTTTGAATATCACACAGGAAGACTCTTAAGGAGTCTTAGTTCTCAATTTCTTCACCAGGTGGCACTGCATCTTTAAAAAATTATGAATTTTTGTGGGGCTTTTAAATGTTTTTGTTTGGTGCTATTTTCACCTTTTTCTCCAGAACCGCCACTCAGATGAAGGTGTAACTTGGTGGATATGTCCCTTCTTGACAGGTCAAACGAATTTTGCATGAGGTGGCATGGCTACAGATTCCTGATCTTTTGCGATTTTTTCTACTCGGGCAATTGTTGGTAAATGCGCCATTCCTATTGATTACTATGTAGCTCTTATGCTTATTCACATTTACGACTTCTTCTCAACGGCCGTCAACCGGATTGACTTCAAACTTGGTAGCAATTTACCTTCACTAGGTTTCTTCCAGATTTGTTCACATAGTCACCTTTAAGTGATCTTTGGACTTTCTATTGTGTTCGGGTCATTTATCCTATTCCACAGCCTGAACTCTTTACTCTCCATAAGTTGACTTGTTACTGTCTAACACGTATACATATGGGAGCATTATTGTCTTTGTTGCCCACTTTCTTCTAAAGAGTTGTGGCATAGGTTGCGTTAGCCCAAATGAATTAAAAGGTCTTCATCAGGTAACATGTTTCAGAGCCTATACCCTTACATGTTTCTCTGAGCAGTAGCTCCTTGTCTAAGCTTAATATTCAGCAAAGAAAACTCACACAATGATGAATAAATATGAACATGGCAAATGATGAATTAGCTAAATACATGAAGTCTTGCTTATAAAGGCAAAGCGTCATTAGGAAAGACGAATACCTGTCAAAGCAAACATAATTATTAAATTAGTATAGCACAAGTTCACATAAGAACAATTTGCCTTACACCCGAACCAGTATGTACCATTTCTTGCTGGATACCTTATCATAGTTCAACCACCTGCCAGTGTATAATTGAAGTGGAAACAAATGCGGGCGTTATTCAGTCGCATTAACTGTAAAATAAAAAGTTGCAGCTACACCACCTGTACAGACCGCCGGAAATCCTAAGAAGTACTGGAACAATGTACATCCTGCATCACGAATGTGAAACAAACCCTATGATGACACGTATGCCTCACTTAGAAAGTATCCAAACAATAAAGCTCCCTTTCACTGCCTACCATGGGTCAATATTTCAACGTAATTGGTCAGGTTTGTGACATTTGAGTAAATACTGTCAAATTTCCATAGGTTTTTATAGTCATGTCAAGTCAAAATTTTTGGTTTAATTCGGTGAGACACTGAGTATAAGTACTATTTTTGGTGGCCGAATCGCTAACACTCACTCACTCATGTCCATACATTCAAATACGACAATATAAAATATATAATATAAAAACTAAAATATACAAATTGCAACTAGAGATACAACATAATGAACATAGTCCATAGATTGGTAAAAAGACAGTCAGTTACTCAAACTGTACCTTTGCTAAATAATGGTTAAACACTTTGTTCTTAAATGACCCAATTGTCGAGCATAATTTTAAGTCATGTGGGAGCTCATTCCAAAGTTTGGTACTTGATATTCAAAAACTACTGTTAAAATATTGTTTTTGTGCTTTCTCGATTACTATGTCTCTGGCATTTCTTGTATTGTAAGACTAGAAGTCACTGTTCAGTTTGAATTTTTCAGCTAAGTAATTGGGGACCAGGCCATTTAAACATTTGAAGAGCATTATACATTTATACATTTTACGTCTATTGTTAAGTGATGACCACTCCAGATTTTAAACATATCATTCCTGCTAGTTTTAAATGACGACCCCAAGATTAATCTTGCAGCTCTGTTTTGAAGTTTCTGGAGTCTGTCTAGATCTCTTTTTAAACCATTATCATGCACTACATCAGCGTAATCAAAATGCTGCTGTACTGTTGCATTGTAGAGAAGTTTGAGTGTCTCCACTGGTACAATCTTCCTCAGGGATCCCATAATTGCAATTTTAACAGATATTTTTTTAACCATGTTATCAATGTGAAGATGCCATTTCAGGTTTTAATCAATGTGCATTCCAACATATATCGCCGAGCTAATTTGTTGCACATGTTGACCACCAATATGAATATTCAAGTCAGGTATTTTACATAGAGACTAGTGTGTCACTATCAGCAAAAACTGGCACTTGTCAATATTTACACTAAGCCTGTTTTCATTAAAATACATTTTAAGTCTTTGACATCGTTATTTATGGTGCTCTCTAGGAATTGATACTCTTTCGGCTCACAGGCATGTTCAATTTCAGTATCATCCGCATACATAGTCGAAAGACATTTATCAGTTATGCTAGGTAAGTCATTTAAATATAGCATAAACAAGAGGGGTCCTAGAATAGACTCCTGTGGCACACCTATAGTGACAGGTAAGGTGCAGATGTTTGTCCATCTATTGCCACAGACTACATGCGACCGGTTAGATAACTTTAAAACCATTCTTTTAAAGTGGATGTTATTCCAAATGCTGAGAACTTATTTAGGAGGATGCCTATATCCACGGTGTCAAACGCTTTGCTTAGGTTAATAAAGACCACGCCAGTTACCAATCCTTTATCAATATATTCAAGCCATCGATGAGTTACATTAAGGAGAGCAGTAACGTTCGAATGCATGTTGTGGAAACCAGATTATACACGTGACCAGGTTATATTGATCCAAGAACTTTGTGAAAGATTTGTGAACAAATCTTTCCAGAATTTCTGACACTATTCGCTAAACAGATATTGGTCTATAATTATTTCTGTCAGTACGGGGTGCTGATTTATGTGTGGGTATTACCTTTACTAAATTCCATTCCATGACAAATTTACCACTTTGGAGAGATAAATTCATAATGACAGTCAAAGGATTACAAATGGCAGACGCTGCAGCTCATAGAAGCTTCCCAAAAAGCTTGTCCAGGCCCATTGCCTTGTTTTCAGGTGAGCATTCCAGTTGCTTTTTTACAAACTCTGTAGTGATAGTGGGAAATTTGAAGGCTGGGATGTCTGATTGAGAATATTGATCACGTGTGATATGACTGTCGGTAGGTCGGTAGTTGGTATTTTTTCAGCACGATCATGCCCTACAGAATTGAAGAACTCATCGAAGGCATTTGCCATGGACACTTGATCATTTAAAATTTGTCTATCAACGAGTAGTCCATGCGGGGTTAATTTTGCCTTCCCTTGGAGAAGGGTTTTTAGACATCTCCACATGAGCTTGGGCTTGTATTGATTCTCTAAGATGAGTCATGTATAATAGTATCGTTTAGCAATTCTTAGGGAGTTAGCTACCATGTTACGGAAATGTTTGAAGAACTCCAGAATAATTGCAATCCTTTGCTATGAAACTTACTTTAAAAATGATGTTTAATTTTTAAATCTTCTTTCATTTTATCATTCGACCATAGTTAAAACGTTGTTCTAACTGTTCTATCGAAAAAGGAACAGTGTTTTTCAAATAATTTGGTAAAAGAATCCTTGCATAAGTTATATGCCCCATCTTCATCAGTTTTATCCTCTATAGATGACCAGTGACATTGTTGTAGGTCTGATAAGTAGTCCTGTAATACAAAGTTTTTGAAATTACGCATCCTGATTGTTCTGTGTATATTTGTTAATATTGAGTAAAGGTGTACTTAGGCATGTCAGTAAAAAATGAAAGGCATTTGCATTTAAGTCAAAAACATGCCATCAAAACATAATCTATCTTTACCGTAATTTCAGTACAATTAGGCACATTGTAACTTTCGTAGGCCGTTGCTTGCTACCGATAGCCCGTGGGAGTTCAACGTAAGAGAAAACAAGTCAGCCTAAAAATGTCTGAAAGATGAATGTTAAAGCAACAGGATGCCAAAAGATAAAATTAAGTAGCAAAACAGGTAAGTTCAAAATCTCTAAAATTTTTGAAGCCAAACTTTCTAAAAAGCTGTGGCTATTTAAAGCAAAATTTGTAGAGATGTTTGATGAAATGTACATCTTTGAGTCCTCTGGACTAAGTATATTAAAAAAAATGGTTCTGTATACAAAGTCTTGGAATGTGGAACAAAGGCAAACAAATGTCAAAAATTGTGGCAAAAATGTATTATATGCAATGGCTTCCAACTACTTTTCAATCACCTTCGTTGGAATTCCCTCGCAGAAACATAGAGTTCCATAAATGTGTCCTACTTTTCAAAGCGCTGAATCACTTGTCTCCAAGCTACCTTCCTTATAAGTTAGTATATACCAGTGAAGTCACCAGCCGACCTACCCGTTTCACATCAAAATACCACCTTTATATACCAAAACCAAAAATCGTCGCTTACAGAAACAGTTTATCACACTCAGGCACACATTTGTGGAATATTATTCCCAGAAGTGTATGGCTAGCGCCTTCATTGGCTCTCTTCCAAACCAGTTATTAAGACCATATAAACAGATCTAGAGTCACCTAATTTTCTACCAAAATGCTCCCTTTTAGTCCTGTACAAGAACTACTGTGTACATTTTAACTATGTTCATGTATGTTACCACGTATATATTGTATGTTATGTATGTATTGTTATTGTACATTTTTTTAATTGCAGGGCCATGGTGAAAACTAGCGGTGAGCTAATCATGTCTTACCCTGGATAAATATAGTTGTCTTATCTTATCTTATCTTCCAAAATACTACCGTCCAGGAAAGGATAATTAACTACTTTAAAGTTAAAATTATGTATTTTGTGAAAGACTTTAATACAAAACCTCTATCTAGTGACCCGAATATGCACGTCCAGAAACATCTCTAAAACCATTTGAATTGCAACCATCTAAATTAGTATCTTGTGGGTAACATTCTCTAGTAATTTCAATGAAATTATGTACGTCTAAAGAAGCTATGTCATCAATATACCATACGATGTTTGATTATTTTGTGCCATTTGAAAGTCTGTTTTTTTATTAGGTTATCACTATACTATTATTCAAGCCAGGTTAAATATAAATCTGGAAATAACAGGGAGCAGTTACTACCCATTGGAATTACGTTTATCTTTTGAAAAACCAATCGTCTGCATTGAACAAAAGTATCATCCAAAATACATTTATGGCAAGTATCAAAGTTTCAACAGTGTGAAATTTAACATTCCTTTATTTATTGTGTGACAATTATGCTCTCTTTGTATATAAATTAATATTTATGTATGGCTGACCATTATGTTTACACAATTATCATATTAATTCTGAAAAAGTTTGACTTCATCTATGGGCAGATTTGTTTACAGTGTACAAAAAAAATCAAAATATTTGAGATTTATGCTTTTAAATCTTTGATTTTAGATACAAACTAGGAGGAATTGCTCATACTCCAAAAGCAATTTATTTCACAATTTCTAGAAATTGCATTACAGTATCTACGTAAATGATTCCTAATTGCAGTCAAACACAATGTTACTTCCTTTGATAATTGTTTTGTTGTACTTTTAGAAGAATCAGCTGTGAATTTATATGTCAAAAGGGTTTTAATGACCATCTGTCAAACAGATTCTCTTTCTTTTTGGCAAATTCCACATAGGTTTCATCTGGTTTCATGTGGCTGTCCCTGAATTTTTGTCTAATAGCCGCAGGTACTAACTCATGTGCTTTAAGAACAGCATCTTTCAACACATCATACTCAGAATTTGTGCTATGGAGAAGCGCGAAAAAACTTTTTGTACTTTGTTCAATAACCACACTTTGCAAAAGAAGAGGCCAAACCCTTCTAGGCCATTCTTAAGTTCGAGCTACTTTCTACTAAACGTATATTCTTTGCTACATGAAAAGATCCTGACTATGCGGAGTGATCTGATCTAGAATGCCTAAGTTTAAAGTCTCTTAGCTTTAACCCGTGTTCTATAGCCTCTGTCGGTTCCTGTGGTAATTTTAGCTCATGTTCTCTTCCTTCTCTGGCAGCCTGTGGTTTCCTTCCGTCAGCTCATGCCGTCTCTCTTGCAGTCTGAAGTATTAATGTGGCTATTTCCAACTGAATTGCCAAACTTTTATCATCTGCACCCTCATCTTCAAGGAAACCTTCTTCAACCAAAAGGGAAATAATCTTTCGTTTTAGGGGAATTTTCCTGATACCCGATGGTTCCTCCAAATTTAAGCATGTGGCCACATTTTCCAGGTTTTCCTTAATTATTTATTAAAATCTTTGACTGTTATAACCTCACTTAGCCAGAAACACGCTTGGATCCATTCACATGATGTCCTATTGTCTGTATATTGACCACCAATAATGGCTCACAGTCCCATTGGCTTGAAGTAGCACATCTCCCGTCAGATCTCAGAATTATCCTCTCTGTCCCTTTCATGAAGGGAGCTACTTAATATATCTAGGCTTACAAATCTCACCAGTATTCCAGAGTTTTCCAGTGACTCACACATCCCAATTCTGTGTGGACTATATAAGGAATTTCCTCATACTAATGTAGGTCACCATTCCTGTCTATTCCAATTGTTCACAAGAACATGAGAGTTACCCCAAGATATAGGGCCAGCTCAGTGACTCTACACACACTAAATGAGTACATATACCCCCCCCCCCTTCTCTCTCGCTCTCTCTCTCATTTATGAAGGGAGCTGCTTTATATATCGAGGCTAAGAAATCCTTGAACATACTAAATCAGTGATAACTCGAAATCAAAACAAACAATCATTTTAACATCCATAACAGATAGTATATCGAGGAGACTTGTAAACATAAAATAGTAACACTTCTTAGATATGTCACAAAAAAACTTATAAATACATGTGATAAAATTATCATTCCTCTGTTTTTAAATGGACATAACTGTTACTTACCCAGTTCAAATGGTTTTGGCTTAAATGCAGGTGATAGGTCTAAATCTATATTTGATTTTCTTTCCATTTGAGATCTTGTACCGCTGATTTATGTACCTGTCCTCTGTCAGAAAAGGATTTGGCCCACTGTTTTCGTAGTTTACTGGTGCGGAACTGGTTAGCCATGTGAATAACTGCATTAGCGGTATCCATCTGATATGTGAAGGAATAATGATTTTAGATCAAGGAAAATACATCTATACACAAAACCTTGTTTTCACATTTAGACATCACCTAAACCTATAAATCCACATAATTCAATAGTTTTTTTGTTTTGTTTTTGTTTTTGGGCGGGGGGGGGGGGGGTAAGTGTAACTGTGCTGTGGTTGTTTAGGTAAACCTTGGTGATTTTTGTTTTTTGCGTTAATTTATTTCACTTCATTGTATATTTAAGTACTTTAATTTGAATTTTTATTACGCCAGGTGACATGTAAGTCAGCTGAGCTTATAGGTTGATCCTTCGTCCGTCATCCTTTCATTGTCTGTCCATCATCCAACATCTCTCCATCAGTCCACAATTCACATTTTTGAAGGGCGGTCTTCACCAAGTTTGTTCAAGTGGTTACACTTCAGTAATTTTTTTCATTTTTTATGAATTTTTTGCGCCAATTTTCGTTTCCGAAGATTGGCGCAAAAAAGAGGCTCTACCACGTTTGTAGGAGTGGTCATGCCCAGTGATTCTTGGATTTTTTATGACTTTTATCATGAATTTAATTTAATCTTTTTTACAAATTAAAAAAAAGAAGTTTATACAGGAAAGTTTAATATGTGAATTTTTCTTTAATGGTTTTATCTAAATGTCACCAGATTTGTGTCAAACTTAACGGAAATGTAGCTTTTTTTTACGTGTCGACCTATTTTGTGCAAGTGGTCATGCCTCAGTAATTTTTGGACTTTGACTTCATTCCCATGGTCACATGAGCACTGACATGAAAGTTACTGTTCACGTGATAACTTGAGGTCTGTTTTGAGTTAGGACCTTGATATTGTATATGTTAATGTTTCTATATGAAAGTCACGCTTAAACAGTGAACGAGTGATCTTGACCTCACTTCTTGGATCATATAGTACAGAAACACATGATCCATATTCATTAATTCCAAACCCAACAATGACGGCAAAGAGATTTCAGACTTGCCAAAGCATCAACATTTCTTTTCCAATACCAATGTAAAGAAACAAATTTCACTCCTGACTTGAGACGGGCAGTCGCCCTTAAAAGGCAACTGGTTGTTTTAAACCGGTCCTCTCAACCTTAGAAATATTCATCATTAACTGCAGACACTAGTTCTTTTCCAAAATGTATAGGCCTAACCACCCAAAACACAAATTTCATTTCTTCTGCCAAAAATAAAAACAGACCTGTTAGGCCTCTCACCTTTTAGTTCTCCCGACTTGTCAGTCAGCTAAGTTTAAAGTAAAGGATTAAAATAGGCCTACATCGTTTTTGTGATATTTATGAATCTGGAACATTACAAATACACCCAACCTCCACTATAACTATGAGTCGGAGAACAAAGCCCACAGCACAACATAGCCAATGAAGTAATTTTCAAATAGTACAGAAACACATGATCCATATTCATTAATTCCAAACCCAACAATGACGGCAAAGAGATTTCAGACTTGCCAAAGCATCAATATTTCTTTTCCTATACCAATGTAAAGAAACAAATTTCAATCCTGACTTGAGACAGGCAGTCACCCTTAAAAGGGAACTGGTGGTTTTAAACCGGTCCTCTCAACCTTAGAAATATTCATCATTAACTGCAGACACTAGTTCTTTTTCCAAAATGTATAGGCCTAACCACCCAAAACACAAATTTCATTTCTTCTGCCAAAAATAAAAACAGACCTGTTAGGCCTATCACCTTTTAGTTTTCCCGACTTGTCAGTCAGCTAAGTGTAAAGTAAAGGATTAAAATAGGCCTACATCGTTGTTGTGATATTTATGAATCTGGAACATTATAAACACACCCAACCTGCACTATAACTATGAGTCGGAGAACAAATCCCGCAGCACAACATAGCCAATGAAGTAATTTTCAAATAGTACAGAAACACATGATCCATATTCATTAATTCCAAACCCAACAATGACGGCAAAGAGATTTCAGACTTGCCAAAGCATCAACATTTCTTTTCCAATACCAATGTAAAGAAACAAATTTCACTCCTGACTTGAGACAGGCAGTCACCCTTAAAAGGGAACTGGTGGTTTTAAACCGGTCCTCTCACCCTTAGAAATATTTATCATTAACTGCAGACACTAGTTCTTTTTCCAAAATGTATAGGCCTAACCACCCAAAACACAAATTTCATTTCTTCTGCCAAAAATAAAAACAGACCTGTTAGGCCTCTCACATTTTAGTTCTCCCGACTTGTCAGTCAGCTAAGTTTAAAGTAAAGGATTAAAATAGGCCTACATCATCTGGAACATTATAAACACACCCAACAGTGCGACATACATGACTTTTACTCTTAAGTGGTTTAACTTCTTAACTACCTTGATTCTGTCCCGAGTTTACAGGCAAATCTGCAAAATAGTCTTCTTCTCTGAAACCGTATACCCAATTGCTTTGATATCACACAGGAACACTCACAGGGGCCCTTAGTTCTTAATTGGTTCACCAGGTGTGATGCAATATTCTATAATTTTATAATTATTTTGTGTGTTATTGTTATTTTTGACATCTTATACAGAACCACCACTCAGATTAAGCTGAGACTTGGTGGATAAGTTTCTTGTGAAAGGTTAAATAAAATTGTTGATTAAGTGGCACTGCTGAGGTTTCCTGATTTTTAAAGATTTTTTTTCAATTCAAGTACTTATAAGATAACACACCTTTCCTATCCATAGCTATGCAAGCCAATGGGCATTTTAATGCTAATTCACATTCTGGACTTTTGCGAAGAAAGTGTCAGTCAGATTGACTTCAAACTAGTGGCAATGTACCGTAATGCTTTCTTGAAAATTTAGATACTTCTGGAAATCATATTCGAAATGTGACTGCTATGCTTACAATTTTTGTCTATTGTAATGCAATTTGACAATTGTTCTAGCAATTTGACTACTGTTTTGTGTTTTGAGGCCTGATGTCACTTGTTTCTGGCCAATGTTTGAAATTTTAACCATTGTACTTGCAAATTTTGACAATATTTTGACTTTCCCCCACTATATTTGCACATTCAAAAACTTTTCTTTTTGAAATACACTTAGTTAATCTCCTTTAAAACAACATCATGCCTTGACCTACATGTCTAAAAACATCGAACTGTTTAGTCATGTTGTTTGGATTCTTGTTGGGGGTCATTTTAGGCCTAGGGGGCTATTCTGATGGATTGATGTTGGTGTTAGTGTCACTTTGTGGACTTGTGTGGATGATGATCATTGTTGAGACGGTGACTGCAATTAGTACCTTTTAAATGCTGAATTTTTTGGTTAGTTTCAATAAATTAGGAACCTGTGCTTACAAATTGTACGGTTCTGTATTCACATGAATGATGCATCTGTTCAAGCCAATTTGCTGAAATAGGGCTATAATTTTAAACCAAACTTTTTGCATTGTCATGTTAAAACTATACATAGCTTTTTTAACCATATGGACCTTTGCACATGCGTCTTGTATTCTTTTTTGGGTACAGCCGGAGATTTCGCAAAGAAGTCAAGTCTGCTTTGGTGGTTTTCTTTGCATTTCTTGTGCATTTGATCTACGTTTGGCTGTGATGTTAATTGTCTTTAAATTGAGTTTCTTAAGTGGATCAAAGAAGTCAGTCTCATTGCTGTCCAGCCTTGACTTGACAAAATCATCAAGAGATTTTGTGCCTTTCATCTCTGCATGTAAAGGATCTTCCTGATGCAAGAATAGCAAGATCACATTATAATTAAAATGGATTTGCCTTACCCGTCAGGTAGGATACAATTTGTTGCACACATTCTTCATCCTGTATAAGTCTGGGTGCTGGTGCCTCTCTGTGGTGGCTCATTTGGTCAGCCTCCAAATCTCCCAATCTTCTGCAACTCTTTGTTAATGCAGCTCTTTCATGAGATGTAAGAATCCATCTCTGTGTAGCTACTTTATTCAGACTGACCCAAACTATGCCTCCCGGTGTGTTACTGTCCTTTTTTACAGTCTGCTCTATTGTCTGGTGTACTGCAATCTGGCTGAAAGCATGCCCCCCTTTATTGCCCTGTAAAACAAATTTACCATGATTCAAGTATACATTTGCAGGAGGGTGTGTTCGATCAAGCTGCATCATGTCCCACAGATAAATGGTCAAGTACCTTGCATATTTTGTGTGGTCGAATGCGAACATCCAGGGAAGCATTTTGCAGATGCACTCTTTGTATGATGTCCAGTTTCCTTCCAGATTGACCTGAAGACGTTCAGAAAGAGATTGCATAGGGGCAGATACAATTCCCAAAAGGCAGGCCATTGGTTCACGATTTTCGGATGTGAACATCTTGTACGCTTCTACTAATTGTGAAAACTCTGGTGAACCTAGCAAATGTGTGAATGTTTCATATGATATGTCTTGCTGCACTTTCCTCAAGATCAATCAAGATCCAAAGGCAAACCTCAACATAGCTTCAAATACAGCCTTGTTAGCCTTCACGGCTCTATCATAGTGGTGACCATTCATTACACCTGTGACAGACCCAGCTGCCACAACACCAGTTTCAATGAGTATATTTTCTAAACTTGCTTCACCAAAACGCCGTCCAAGAATAACAAGAAAGTTATAGGAGATGTGGAATGCTCCCATATGAAGCACAACTGGTTTAAAATCATCAGGATCCAACCATACTATTTGTTTACCCCCTGCGATAAATTGCTTGATCCAAAACTGCTGGTACATCTTTTTGTTTGAGTTTATCTGTCATTGCTAGTGAGCATTTGAGATTTGTGAGCAACATGCTTAGGTCCGTTGGAGTTGCATCGATTGTTTGGCAGTAACCAATAGTACATGGTGGGTGAATGTTCTTGCTGGAGACCTTTGAACTGAATGGATGCAACCTGTAATTACACACATATATGTGTCCCTTTATATGCTGTTATGTATGAAACTGGTCTAAAAATGATAAACAGGATAAAATGCAAATCAGTGGTACCAATATTATTTTAAGTTGCATTGGATCATTTCAAAGTAATCCTTACGTGGAATTTCCTGTTGATGGTCCTCACCAGATGCAAAGAGGTCATCAGATCTTCCAGGCAGCCTGAAAGAAACCATCCAAGGTCTGTGGGGCAGGAACGATGTGTAAGAATGTGCTGCCCAAAATATATTTACGATCCACATCACCTCATTTATTTAAGAAAACTTACTTTCCATTGTGGGTAAAATGCATCTAAACCCATATGCATTTCAAAGTTAATGCACCATATATTATATTTAGGTGAAAGGCAATGCCTTTAGTTTAATCTGAGTCTTGTAAGCTTGTGTAATTTGAAAAATATTTAGATTTTTTTTTTTCAGAAGTAAGGGGGTAAAACTCAGAAGTATGTGTATACTTGCTAAGTAAAGCATTTGGATTTCATATTGTTACACTCATCTTAAAGCTAATGGACCAAGCTATCATTCTAATGCAAATTTTAAAAATTTATTCCATATGTTTGGGAACATAAGGACCAAAATCTGAAAGTAAGCCATTCTGAACGCGATTAAAATATGTTTCAGTTAAGGGCTGAGGTGCTAAATGTAAATAGTTTCATTTTAATTGCTGACCTGGAAACAAGCAGATATGGAAATTAAACATATTTTTGTACATTTTGGTACCAAGAGTGAGCTAAACGGGGTGTGGGGGTGGGTGGGTCGGTTTAGGGAGAGGAGAGGTCCTGAATTTGCTTGCACATAAATGAATGATATAATTCGTACTTTAAAGTTGACAATTCACCACTGTGTTGTCTACCCTACACCCTAAAAAACAGGTTGATAAAGTTTCGCATTGAGGGCTGTTCTATAAGCTTTGGAAATTTATGGAGCAGTCAGGCTGATCATTTTTACACATATGGTATCCAAACTTATACTAGACTTGATCAAGTCGCACTTGACTGTTTTCCGTATTATTTTTAAAATTAGATTCATTACCAAATAAAACTGTAAAGCCCTCCTGATTGACCATGTTCAAATTTAATATATGAGTGACTTATAGGTTGTTCTCACCACACAGTGCACTTTAAAAAAATTGGACGTGAAAATGATACTTTTATTTACATTTTTATTTTATAAACCCACTGTGCCTTCAATCGTTGCTTTTCGTTCATTTCTGACACCATAATGGTGACGTCACAAACGCAACACCACTGGGTGACAGGGAAGACTGTAACCTTGCTAGCGAGCCATGCCTGTCAAGTGCCACTCGGTTTAAACATATATTATTCACCTTTTATCAACAGGATTAAAAATGCATGTAGACGTATTCATTTTAGTCCCAGTTCCTGCCCAGGATGGGTCGGTGTGTTGCTGTTAATTGTAGAGGTACAAGTTCTACAGCTTGTTTACATTCCCCAAAAGACCTGAAATTACGGAGAGAGTGGACCCGTACAGTCAAGATTTACAGGGACAAGTGGAAAGGCCCTGGGACCCAATCTAACCTATGTAGTGATCACTTTGTGGAAAGTGACTTTGATTTGTCAAATATGACGATGTTTGGGATAGGTTTGGCACAACAATGCTACTGCTGCCAAATGCGGTCCCAGATGATAAGCACCAGGCGCTCTGCACTGTGGTTTTTTTTTTATCTCACACACAAGCGAGGTCTCAACGCACCCCTGTGCTGAAGCTGTTAATTGAGCTACTGTGCAACGAAGGATTAATTGCAGTGCAGTGCCTCACGAGGAGGGCGTCCAGTGGACTTGTAAAGCTTGCCGGCTTGTTGCTGATATGAATTATTAATGAGCAGTCAAGTATGTGACCGCAAGACAACTCTGACCTTCACCTTGGCCCAAGCCAGTAATACCGACAGGTATTCTCGGACAAGTTGCACTTGCACTGGCCCAGGACTTGCGTAGCCGATCATCCCCGCAGCAATGAGCATAGGCAATTGCCTTCTCTATCCTATCCATTTCTGACAGCTATACTCACTACTCTAATTAATACAGAAATTAAAATATAATACAATGTGCGACTTGGTGAATCTGGTGATATTGATATTAACTCGCAGCACGCCAGTATCGAATGCACTCGCACAGCGCTTTATTACGTATAGCCACCAGTGTCGAGTCGACTTAATTAAACTTTTGAAGTGGATGATTTAAGGCCATCCCAAATTCCCGTTTTGTTTATTTACATGCAAGCACGCACATTTTATTGCAGATAGCTATTTCGATTTTGCGTTGAAAATGAATATTTTCCTTCAACGGTGATTTAAATCAATGATGGGGCCGTTGTTTGTGACAGTTTGAATGGTGTAACTTTGCAAAACTGCGCAAAAATAGGGTGATTTCATTGTCTCGATCTCAATCTTATTTGGGTCTACGCGCCATGTTGTTTATATTGGTCGAATGCTTAGAACCTTGTCTATTTTAACAACAAGCTCTCCTGTTGGCTGAAACAAAAATAATTTAGGGGAACCCCCTCCAAAATTGCTTCTATTTCAAATAGATGAGTCGTTTTTTTGTTGCAAACTACCGAAGGCGATTCTCCGGAATATTCTAGGTCAGTCAGGGTGTCAAAATCAATCACCTGGTCTTTGCTGTCCAATCAAAAAAGCATCGTTTTTGTACCGATATTTCGGGAACACTCGCTACCTCGTGTTGTGAAGTCTGGTTTGAAGGATGGGTGACATTTGTGTGAACACAAGTGACGATAACGGACAATTTAGTAAAGCAAGAAACAAAATTTAACACTGTAAATTGGTCAGAATGATAACATACTACCAGTCTTTGCCTACAATAGAGCAGATGGTCCAATTTTACATGGAAAGAGTAAAATACGCCAGCTGCAGCGAAACATGGCTCGGGTAAATATACCGCTGCCGCTTGTGTTGATCATGTTGACAGTTTGTCAGTAACTGCGATAAAGTGTGTTTATCGAATATTTACTGCAGTAACTAACAAACTCTACCACCAGGATTTAATGACAATAATGACACACAACCGAAAAAACTAAAGAGGATCCTTCGTGCGTGACACTAACCAAGGAAAATGCGCCGACTGGTACCCATGCAATTGTATTCACACAGGCCTGTCCGTTTTGATCAAATCGTGATTAATTAAGATCGATATATTATCTTTGTTACGGTGTAGGGCACGAGTTTTTGTTTAAACTGACAAAGAAACCACGTAGACGTGTAAAGGGGGTCTTACTCAACAAAAGTCATGACATGTGGATCATTTTGCATGAATTGCAAAAATAAAAAAGGATGGCACTATTACGATAGTATGTTGCACGTTCCACAACAAAACAAAAATGCCCAGTGGAACCACGGGATGGGAAAATAGGGACATGCACCAAGGACTTGTGCTAGTCTCAACTTATACGGCCTAATTACGATTAATAATTCGTACAGCCAAGTGCTCCGTATTACACTGGGGGTCATGAAGGGAGTGTTATCTGTCTGCGCCTTTATCAATGACCTTCTTATTGAGCTTAGTAAAAATAACTGTGACACCTGCAGTTTGCGCCCTAACCATATTGCAAAAGTCAAGAGAAAACATATATTCGGTGTTACTTATTCCTCTAATGGGTCTTATTACATTCATGTTAACAATATGGTTGCCTGTTCCAGGAGATCTAACTTGAGATACTCTGGGGCCCGCATCTGCCATTCGGTGCCTTAATATTCCTGTTAAATAGTTCAGAAAAAATGACCCATAGTCATAAATCCAAACCCGACAATGACAGCAAAGAGATTCCATGATATTTGTGATCTTTATGAATATGGAACATTATAAACATACTCTGCCTCCTCCATTATAGTTATGAGTCGGAGAACACAGCCTACTGCACAATTAAAGTTCACTAAAGGACCAGAGTTGGAGCACCTGCTTTAATGTATGACAGTAAATTTTTAAATATGTGTAAGCGAAATCTTTCTGATTTTTTTGATACCGCCCAAGCTTCCATTATTTAAAAGATGGTATTAATAGAGGGCCTTTAACTCGGCTTTGCTCACTGATCTACACATTTGTCCAATCTATATACTCCTCTTTGATACTGTCAGTTAACCAGAAGAGTGTTTGCTGTTCCTTTGCCTTTTATAAGTACCTGTAATCTTTTTTTAGCTTGTCTGATAAATTCCAGAAGAGCCCCTCCCAGAAACCTAATTCATTGCCTTTTTAGTCTCGGTGTGTCACCAACTCGGGCCTTGCTTGGGTTGAATGTCCAATCACCATCAGGCAACTGACTTGGCGCGTCCGGGAGATGGTATCGTTGATTCTATACAGTTCATTATTTACTCTACTAGTTATGATAATGGTAGTTAAATACCTTACAAGCTAGCTAGGCAATTAATTAATTAGACAGTATCATTACCATATCCAAACCGTAGTCATGACGAAACAAATCCAAGTCAATTCCGACCAAAGGCAATGTTCTTTCGTATGTATAGCTTAAACACATAAATTTGTAGTTTGAATTTATCCAAAAGTGACCAAAACGTAAGTGCAAAGGTCCATAGGGTCGAATTTTCACTATTTTTATTTTTGGGTTGTTTCTTCATTGATCATGACAGATATATATCTCCTTCCTATTATGAATGGTTTCGATAACTAGCGATGGATTTCCTCACGTTTACTCAGTCCTTTTGGGTCTCAGAGGGTGGACTTGGGCATTCTGCGTACATGTCTGCCCCACCCTGGGTTTTTTGTTTCGTAGCTGTGTGGGCCCTGTTGATTCTTGGGTTTGGCGTGCTTGACCCTGTGACACAATATGTTAGGTGGGGTCATTTTATTACTGTCTTTATTAATTATATTGCTGTTAACTGTAACGTGCTACTGCATCTTTCTTTATTTGTGCACTTGTAAATTTTATTGGTTATTATTCTAACTGTATGGTGTCCTTTTGTGCCACAAATGATTATATATGTACTTTGTGATTTGCCTTATATGAATTTGAATGTTTTTCCCGCAATTTCGAGCGTTCAATAAAATAATAATGTTACGTCCAAAAAGTAAAAGAAATCGTTAATTCTTGCAAAATGAAGTATATAGATAAAGAAGATAGAGCTTTGGTCTGGGATTCTGTTAAGTGTTAACTTAGTGGCATATTTATCAAATGTTCTAAAGGTAAACCTTTCTTAATGTGTATCACTGAGCAAAGTTTGCAAATAGAGTTAAACAGTAGCATGGTTAAAGAATTTCATAGCAATGAAGATAAAGTTCAGCTTTTAAAATTACAAAATCAGTTAACCGACATTCACGATATACAGACTAAAGGTGTAATGATTTGGTCACGTCCTCAATGGACAGAGCTGGGAAAAAAGCACAAAATATTTTAAGGTTTAGAAAAAAGAACTATGTCAATAAATGCACCAATAAACTAACACATAACAGAAAAGAAGTAACTAAGCCCTCTGATATCCTGCAAGAAGGAAAGAGAAATTTTCAACATTTATACAACTCCTGAAACTTATACTGGCAACGGCTTCACAAACAGATACAGCGAAACAAACGTTGAATACTACAAGTTTGCCCAAGTCACCAAGCACTGATGAATTTTAATTGTGACAGAATTTTAACAATACAGAAATGAACTAATGCCCTTAAATTATTTTAAAATGGAAAGAGCCCTGGATCAGACGGTTTCAATGCTGCGTTTCATAAGTTGTTTCTGGCCTGTTCTCAAAGATTGTGTTTATAGCAGTTTTTAATATGCATTTCAAAAGGGAAAACTCTCCATTGTTTAATATAGGGGAATCATTTTATTATTCCCGTAAAAAAAATAACTCCAGTTTTTATATAAAAAAAAAAGACAAGCCAAAAAAAAAAAAAAAAAAAACCAAAAGCAAAAACATCACAAAAAAACAAACAAACAAACAAACAACCAAACAAACAAACAAAAAAAGAAAAATAGAAAAAATGGCGTCCTTTATCTCAGTTATACATGGACTATAATATATTATGTAAAGTTTTAGCATTGTGACTCAAAAAAAATCTAATAAGTGAAGATCAGATGGGTTACATACAAGGTAGATTCATTTGTGAAAACGTTGGGTTGATTGCTGATGTAATACAATTCTACAAAAAGCAATAACACAGTGGACTCCTGTTGCTTGAAAATTTTGAAACAGGTTTTGACTTCATTGAATGGAATTATATTGATAAAGTCCTCTTGGCTTTTGATTTTGAACCAGTCTTAAAAGGTTTCAGATGATATTTAGTAGTGTTTCTAGTTGTCAGATTGATAATGGAACCTTTTCCTGCATCCTTTTCTTTGTCAAAAGGTGTTAATCAATGATGCTGTTTGGCTCAATTTTTCTTTGTATTGGCAGTTGAATCTTTGCCAATCATGAATAGGACTACTAAGAGTATTAAAGGACTACAGCTGGGGACCAAGAAATTCATGTCAGCCAACTGGCAGACGATACCAGGTGCTTTTGTAACTGAGAAAATCAGGATAGGAATATGAAGTATAAAATGGTTTTATATATTACTCAGGGTTAGAATTCAATCTGAAAACCTTAATATACTTTCTCGGAGTCAAGAAATTTGATGAGGACTGGGATGTCCCAGTGTTTGGGAATTAAAGAGAGTGCACATCATTGGGTATAGTTTTTCACGAAAGTGAAAATCAAATGTGCCAGCTTAATTACAACTTCAAGTTATGGTTTTGTAAAGAAATTCTTAAAGTGTGGAGAATGCGAGATTTGGCTGAGAATGTCGACATAAAAAGTCTTAATACTTCCAAGTTGTTATATTCTGTGTGTAAATATATATATATATATATATAAATGGTACGTGTTTTTTGTACTATATAATACATACAGATAAATTTACGTGGAATGACGCTACAGATAAACTGAAAGGTTTAAACTGCATTAATGCATATCTAATTGTGGACTTAAAGTTATACAACTCAACAGTCAGGTTTTACCTCTTAGACTAAACTGCCTGTAACACACCTTTAGCAACAGAAGTGTTAAGTGGATAAAAGTTTTACAACAGTTCATACCTGACATTGATGTGCTGGAATTATTTTTGAGTACGTGTCTTGACCCATTGGATATTCCTCTTTTTTTACATTGATGTTATAAATGCTTAAAAGCAGTTTAAAGGTTTGTCTGATCCAAATGCTATAAAGGAGATTCTCAGTGACTTCCTGTGGTTAAATCTATTCATCATGTTTGACCATAAAGCATTATTTTACATCTATTTGTACCTTAAGGGTGTTACGTTTATTGGCAGTACTATAAACACTGGTGGTGACTTTCTAACTGCCGAAGAGATATAGCAAAAGTATAATTTTCATATAAATTTTATTCAATATTACTCTGTAAGATCAGCCACACAAAAAAATGGAAAAAAAATATTTCAAAAACATTTAATTTCAGAGAAATGCCCTGCACTTTGTTTTTCAAATTACAAAGCAAGTGAAAAATATTGAACATGTATATTGCAAAGATTTTTATTGGTGCATTATAGAACACTCTACACGGGAATTGCCATCTTGTGTATCCACTTGGTCTGAACTATGTAATATTGATTTGGAAGATTGGCATGATATATTTTATTTTCTTTCTTAGGTGTAATGGGAAGTAAACATTTGTGTTAACAATTTTCAGTTCTTCATCGATATGTTCCATATGATGTTAAACTGTTTAAAATGAGTATATTATATTCTTTGACATGCTATTTTTATGCTGCAAAAGAAACCACATTACACAGATTTTGGGAGTGTCAAAATGTTAGTTTTCTGCACTTCTTAAAACTGAGGAAATAAATATACAGACAGAAGGTAATTATATAATTTTATATATTATCAAGGGGGACAGCATATTTTTATGAAAAGGTGGTAAAAGGTTGCAAAATTATAACTTTCCATTCAATATTTGTATTTGAGGCCTCATGTATATACTTTAGCTCAGCGCATCCATGGGTTTGTACACCATGGGCGGTCAGCAGTTGCTAGGTGGGGAAGGAACTCCTGAGATGCCGGCGCATTGACAGCTCCACAGTGGCATTGTGTGTACCGCCATAGTGCTTTGGCTTCGTCTAGCAGCATGCATGATGCATCTATTATATTTGGAGTGCTTCCCTGCTGCCTGGACCAGTTTCCATGCTTGGCCTGCCTGGAGGGCAGATTACTCTAGTCAAGCTAGTACTCCCCCTTCAGTCGCCATATGTGGTGTACAAGCGCAGATGTATGTGCATGAGTTTCTTCAAACTAGAATTTAAACTTGAGTGTAGTCTCTTTGCGTTGTGATTTATGTTATGATAATATACATGGTCACAAGTATTTAATTACGGCCCTAATGCCTACCTCAAAAACAGTACATGTTTTGCAAAAATATTAAATAAAGACACATTATGCATATGCAATTTGATGTATCAATGGATACAAAAAGAAATATGACAATAAAATTGAAATTGAAAATACATAGAAAGTTTCGAGGATAAAGAAAATCATAAGAGCGGCTTTGTGTGACAAAGAAACACGCAGACTGGTATAAATAAGGTCACTGTTGCTAACATATACATATCCCCTTGCCAATCGTAAAAAAATACACCTTAAGTGCAGCACCCCTTTTAAACAAGTTAAGGTCTATTGGTTCGCAGGAGTGTCCTTATCCAATTTAGAAGCGATTGGCTTGGTGGTTTCGGAGAAGTCCTTTTCACATTTTGCCAGTCCCACCAGGTATACACCCGACCTCTGAAAAAATAGGTCCAACCTTGAAAAAATGAACAGAGGTCCCTCTAAACAAACCACTTTTGAGGTCTTACACCCCTTCCCCTATGTACACCTCAGTCCACCTACTGTTCTCAAACTAAAGTAAACTAAACTAAACAATACACGCTCAAATACTTTCTCAATATTTGCACTTATATGATGATGATAAAAGAAACACACCTTCATTTTATCACTATATGTGACAACGTTTAGTTCATAAAATGTATATTTCGTTAAGAGCAGCCAAAAAAAAAAGAGTCTATACAGATCCCTTCGGTTTGTCCCATGCAAATTTACAACTTAACTAGACACAGGCGTCGGGCTAGCAGATAACGTTTCAGACTGTGCGTGTGTTCTGGGGTGAAACTGAAAGTGCCAATGCTAATGTCGATCTGCACACATCACGGCAAAGCTGAAATCAGGTCTAACTATACATTACTAAATTTGAAAATTTCCTTAAATGTTGGTACGGACTTATAAAATGCAATGATATATTAACCTGTAATACAAGGGTACCATACTATCAACGCCATGCTATCTTCCCTCACCAAGCTTGATCGTTAGTTTCAATGCCGACAGGAACGTGCACAAAATGTCAAAACAAACGCACTCATTGTTTGTCTAGGATTAAACATTCCATGTGTCTGTCCTGAACAAAACAGTTTCTATTGCCACTACACACCACTTATCGTACACAAATTAAGCCGAGGCCCTGAATTAAAACAGTGGAGATACTCTCCCAGCTATTGATCGTGCAGAGTGAGCGATGTGATTTTTACCAAGTTGTTGTGCACGCGGTCCACATGCTGAAATCGGGTCAGCTGTCTAGACATACTCATGCAACACAAAATATGGTTAATATTGTGGAAACGGACAACATATTCACAAATAGATGATATCGAACATTAAAAAAAGCCCATATCTGACATACAGTGATCAGTATAAGAACCGTTTTTAACTCCTCATTGTCACCATTTCTGTGTTAAGCGAAGCTGTCTTCGGATCTAGCATCCATTTTGGCCAAGGCTGTTCATATTCGATATCTTAGCACCGACGCATAGTACACACACCACCTCGTCTTTCAAGGCAGGGAGAAAAAGAAAAACAAAACATACCAAAATTTATTTTAAAAAAAAAATGCAAAAAGATTGCCACCTGGTGAACACATTAAAAATTCCGGCCGCTTAAGGACATTCCTGTGTGATTTTGAAGGAATTGGGCGAGCAGTTTCAGATAATATATATTATTTTAATTTGCCTGCTCCCCCCCCCCAAAAAAAAATGGAAAAATCATAAATATCTCACAATTAATTGGAGAATGATCATTCAAACAACTTGCTTAGGATTAATTCACTAGAGGAACCTTGCCACCAAGTTTGAAATGAATCCGGCAGACCCATTTCAGTTGAAAATAACAACGACGCACAAAAATTCTTAAAGGTCGCAGCACAACATCTTGCGACAAAAACGGTCTAGAGGTCTGCAGAAGTCCCTATATGATGTCGCAGCAATTGGCTGAGCCGTTTTTTTTAGAGATTATTTAACTTTGGACTAAAAAATGAACAAAAAATTTCATTTAAAAATACTGAAGCTTAACCATAAATTTGAACAAACTTGGTAGAGAACTACCCAAGGTATATTTCCACTAAGTTTGAAGTCAATCTGCCCTGCGGTTTTAGAGATGAAGTCGAAAATATGAATTGTTGGCAACAAACAAAGGACCATTAGATAAGCTAAGCTACTTACAAGTCAGCTGAGCTAATAATAACCATGTGCAGGACACTATGATTATGTTGTCAAATGTCACTTCATCTTAAGTGCGTAATTCTCAGCATCAGAAATATAGTCCATTTGACCTTTTGTTAAAATTTATTACTGAAATCCCATAGACATCAACTTTCGTTTAATATGAATATGTAATCATATGCAAGGTACAGTTGTCAAAGTTGGACTTTATTGCTGCAATGCTCACCACACTAATCTGTTTTGACATATGTAGCTTGAATGGAGGTATCTTAAATAATCAAGCAGCATACAATACCCCGAGGAAGCGTACTGCTGACATTTAATACTTTCAAATACCCTTGTATCTAAAAGTACGAAAATATGTTGTCCATAGTTGGGCAATGAGACCGTCATTGCAGAAAGCAAACAGCCAAAGTATAGTAAATGCGACTGTGAATATATTAGTAATAATAATGTAGGATGCATCAGGTTTCATTTGATTTGGAAACATTACAAGCAAAACAGGATTAAACGATTTTGAATATATGTGTACTCTAATTTGTGACACAGTGACTCCATTAACCCTGAGCTTCGGTTTATGTTCTTGGGAGGGCTAAAGTAGGTAAGCTAATCCAGTTTATGTATGTGGTATTGGCTCCCACCATGTACCCAATTTGAAGTTATACGGCACATTTGAATGACAAGCACCTTGTTTGAGGTAATCTGTCAAAAAATACTTCTCGTGTTTATTTTGGACGCATAATTACATATTCATTATACCAAACAATCAAACGCCTTTCAATTTCTATTTCCGGATAATAATAGTTTGCATACAAGCAATATTTGCTTTTCCCATCGTTTTGATTATCTGTTTATTGACTGAGACAGACTCAAGAAATGCCAATGCTACTCTTTACTTCTACTTACAAACAAAATAGAGTCACTCAGTGTTACGTGTGATAGTAGATTTTAATTTAGATGATTTTTGTCGAGAGAGTAAAATGAAAAAAATCCCAAAATGTCATATTTGTAGCCACCTAATAGTATAATGACTACTTAATTAAGTGTCACAAACAACGGCGATTCGTCGCATCAGAACTTCAATTGTACCTGTTACCCATTATGTCCCTTCAGTGCATACGATTTCTATTTTATGATGTTTCATACTTTTGTTTTTCTACCTCAAAATATAATTTAATGCATTAGAAATTATTGCACATAATGGGTATACAATGGTTACAGATGGTGCAAGTCTTCTCTTTTGAACTTCAAAAGCCATCTAGGGTGTCGGTAACATCGTTGTACATGACTTGCTGTTCACTTTTGCTAATTATTCTAGTAAGAAGAGTCCCTTTTCCAGCTTGGGGGTGTCTTGGTTACTTTTACACACAGTACACAATCAAAATGCACACCTGTGAAGTCATATTCTGGTCATTTTACGTTTAATTGGTTCAACATCGTATAAATGGTGCCTGACAGGCATGCAGAAAATTATTTTTGTATTTTCATAATCAGTAAGGTTACGTATATCTTATATATCTTATTAAGGCCTACTTCCTTTCTTTTGCTGTAAATTCAGCTGACTGACAAGTCAGGAGAATCAAAAGTGATAGGCCTACCTACCAGGTCTCGTTTTATTTTTGGCAGAAGTAATAAAATTTGGGTTTTGAGTGGCTAAGCCTATACGTTTTGGAAACACTATAGTCTATAGTTAATGAATATTTCAAAGGTTGAGTGGACCGGTTTAAACCACCAGGTGCCTTTTATGGGCGATTACCCGTCTCAGGTCTGGAGTGAAAATTTGTTTCTTCACATTGGTATTGATAGATGAATGTTGATGCTTTGGTACCTCTGAAATCTCTTTGCTGTCATTCTTGGGTTTAGAATTTATGCATATGGGTCATGTTTTTCTGTACTACTTGATAAATACTTCATTGCCTGTATTGTGCTGTGGGCTTTGTTCTCGGACTCATAGTTTTAATGGGATTCGAGTGTGTTTATAATGTTCCAGATTCATAAATATTACAAAAAACGATGCAGGCCTACTTTCTTCTTTTGCTGTAAACTCAGCTGACGTACAAAGCAGGAGAACCAAAAAGTCATTGGCCTACCAGGTCTCTTTTTTTTTTGGCAGAAGTGATACAATTTGGGCTTTGAGTGGTTAGGCCTTTACATTTTGGAAACACTATAGTCTGTAATTAATGAAGAATATTTTAAAGGTTGAGAGGACCGGTTCAACCCACCAGTTGTCTTTTACGGTTGACTGCCGGTCTCCAGTCAGGAGTGAAATTTGTTTCTTTACATTGGAATTGGAAGATGAATGTTGATGCTTTGGTAACTCTGAAATTTCTTTGCTCTCATTGTTGGATTTGGAATTTATGAATATGGGTCATATTTTTCTGCCCTGTTTTATGGAAATGGCTGAAGGTTATATCATGCATGCACACCTACCTGCATGCAAACACCAATTAAGAAAAAAAGCTACGTTTATTTCACGACCGGCTCCATATAAAATGGCCAAGGAAATAACAATCCATTTAAAACTGATCCTTCTTAAGGTGCTGCATACATACTTGAAGAGCTTTACGTGCCAGAAGTATGAGCGAACATTCATTTTTCCTTTAAGGGGCCCACATAATTCATACGGTTTTAATTCATTCATGATAAAATGACTAACTCATACATTTTATAGTCAATTGAGAAAAAGGCAGGTATGTATATTTTACAACCTGCTCCATACAATGTGGCCTGAAAGATATGAAGCCTAATTTTATTTGAAATTATCGTGCTGTATATAATTTATGTCCCTGTCACAAGTGACAGACCATACTTCATACATTATGCAGTGCATATATGCCAAAAAAAAAACCCAGCGAATATATATTGTTCAATTAAGGTGGTCACACAACTCCTCCGTGTCTGATTACTTCACGGTATATTGATGATTAAGTCCCATTTTGGTAAGGAGTGGTTTCTACAAAGGTTGAAAATGTTTAAAATGAATACCTTCAGTACACGCTTTTAAAAAGGGGGCTGTATACCTGGGCGATAGCAGAGGCACATACATTAAATTTAATGATGTATGCATCGATACTACTGTACTGTTCCACGTTATAGTCATTATCGTCCTCTGCCTGAAGTGGCTCTATACCAGGTGTCTTCAAATTGTTACGCCTGTGTGATATCTGTTTGCATTCATTGCAGACTCTTTAAATATCTCCGATCTAAGGTATGGTTTAGCCAATGTAGACTTGAATGTGTTCAACAAATGGCATAGCTTTGCATATTTTCACTGTTTTTGTTTTTTCTACTACCTTTCTAAAACCGTGTAGCAGATGTTGATACTTTGCAGAATTTTCTTCGGCGGAGATGAACAAAATGTTACACTACTTTGTGATGCAATGGATCCCTAATCTTTAATGATTTTGTGTTCAATATGGAGACTTGTATGTTCATGCATACAAGGATTACAATGTTCGTCAATGACGACTGCAACGCTAACGGTAATGCACAATTTCGACTGCATCACCATCCGGGAGATTCATTTCGACATTGGCGGCAATGTACGTTAAGTGGATGTCTAGCAAGTTTGTAAAAATCTATTTGCTCCACCAATTTCGTTTTTTTTTTCTTTCATGGTCTTTTATTCATTTGTTGGGGAGGAAATCTTTTAAAAAATACGTCCTCGAAACCAATTGCTTTAAAATTGCACAGGAATGCGTCCTGCTTACAGCAGCAAACTAATTTGTAGCTAATGAAGACTATTTCAAAAGTTCTGCAGACCAGTTTAAAACCGCCCATTGCCTTTTAAGCGTAACTGCCTGTCCCAAGTCAGGAGTGAAATTTGTTTTGTCGCATTGAAATTGGGAGATGAATTTTGATGTTTTCCTTTTATTGAATGTTTTTGCTGTCGTTGTCGGGTTGAAATTTTTGAGCACAGGTATTGGTTTTGCTGAAATATTTGTGATGGACTAAAACCTTAACACAAATGGTGTCCTGCCAAGACTACTTCAGTGTTGTTTAGATATTTATCTGACCGAACAGTAGACATCGAGTGGCAGGTGAATGTAAACATACAATCTGGTCGAACTGCAACATATTTTATAGATATTTTTTTGAAAATATGAGAATTTGAAATATTATTACTAGGCCTCACACTGGAAATATATTTGGTATAACTAAAGGGTTTACCCAAATCGTAGTTCAAATTAAACCAGCAAATGATGACTGTTCTAAAAAATCGAAAGTGAGACTTCGCATAGTTATTGTCGCATTTCTGAGAAATATTCAATGTGTTCACCAAAGTTTCTTTTAAAAAAGTGAATAGAACCACTATAAACAAATCTAATGAAAAAAACTTTGTTTCTTTTCGCATTGAATGTGCAAATGTAAGTGTCGGCTTTTCAAAGAACACACAGATCAACATGGTTTAAACGGAATGTAGGCCATCCATGAAGTACAGGCATTCAATTGACGCCTGTTTCACGTTTAGTTAAAGTAATATGTTGGCAAAATAAAAATTCAGACAGATAGATATATAACGTGACAAACTACTCGTGGATGGGAGGTTTGAATCCACTGCCACAGTTATAATTGGGTACATATCGATATATTTATATTTTGGACACTTCATTGCTACATGGCATACTATGACTCCAAACAACTTACTTAATTCCGAAATACTACACCATTATGATTCATATGAATTGACCGCAGGAAGAATGATTTTACAAAAACATTCACGTTTAAGTAAAATGTGATAAACCACTTCCCATTTGAAATAGCTGTCAACAAATCATGCAAGAGAAGTTAGGGTCAGTTTGAGTGCAAAGAGGTCAAAAAAGGCCCCCTGATTTTGAACAGGCCCAAGGGCGCAATGATGAGTCTAATTACTGATACAGTTCTGATAGAACTGCTTTTTCTCCTGAAAGGACAAATACATATTGTAGCACAGCAGAGTGTAAAGATATATGTATCAACTGAATAAATGTACTTCTGGGCCAATGAATTAAAGTCAAGAGCCAGGTTCTGTTGCAAACTGCTATGTATATGCCAAGGAAAGGTTAAGTATTTTAGACAATACATCTTACATATACTGGGACCCCGGTGTTTATTTAATCCAAGCTGACAGTTGCAAAATCCACTGATTTCTTTGCAGATACACTTATTGTCTTTTCCCTGTTGTGCTTTTAGTTTTAAGCCAATCTGGATCCTATCTATGTTTACACTTACAGCTGAGGATCTTTCTATCGCAAGCAAGAATATTTTTTATGGGCAGATTGAATGAAAACGGCATTGTTTTGCAAAAAACGAGATGCTTGCCTATGGCATGATATAGTTTATTCATGTTTGTGCTGTGATGACGTGCTTACATTCTATCTGTCTAGATGTGGCCAAACAACGGAAAATCTGTCTGTCTGTCTGCCGGTAAGTCACCTAGCAATGTGTTTCCTAATTTCCATTAATCGAAAACTTAATGGGATTGAAACTTAGTTAACCATGTGCTGATATTTCATTTTGTTGCCTACCCAGGTTAGCATTTGAATATTCTTGAATCCGACACTGTCAGTAATACAGCCACATGTTGCATTTTTGTACAAACAGTCTAAATGCATTTTCCCCAAACATTTCGAAACTAACTGTTCTTACACGCATATGTTAATTACGAAAGGGCAACTATCTATGCTGCTACTGGTAGGTTATGGATCGGTGCCAGCTTACCAAATAATCAATGATCATGACTCATCAAGATCAATATCCAAATTCAGTCGAGTTTCACATCCATAAACATGAACATGACCAATTGCACAGGTAGGTTTATTTCTTCATAATACAAACAACGTGAACCAGTATCTTCCAGCAATAAGTTCGTCAAATCATAAGTCGATTTACTATTCTAGTACATTGAACCATAATGTATTCGACATTGTACCAAAAAAGCGGTATGTATAGCACAAAATGAGCATTCTAAAAAAAAAAAAGAATGGTTCAATAGAGGTCGGTATGCGTGAATACCATAATCGACACGGCCAAGTTCGTTGTAATTTATCCAGTACAAGTACTTTGTTCGGAGTTGTCCCAGATCGGGGACTGTGCATGTGTAAGTCCACCAGCATCCAAGGAGCACCGAAAATATATTATGTTTTATGACCATGGACCAGGTCCAGAACCGGCAACCGTCGGCACCAATGTCAACACCACAATGTGAGATTAAAGCCATGGGAGTTTGTTCTGAGTGGTAGGCAAATTCTGGTAGACCACTCTTATTAGACAGTGTCATTACCATACCAAACTGTAGTCCTAATGAAACAAATCCAAGTCAATCACATAATTTATAATTCGTCTTTACCCAAAAGAGTCCAAAACGTATGTGCAAAGGTCCATAGGGTAAAGAAAGCCATGTCTAGTTTTAACATGACAGAATGCAAAAAGTTTTGTTTAAAATCATAGGCCTATTTCAGTAAATTGGCTCATTCATGTGCATATAGGACCGTACAATTCATTGAAAGGGACCAAAAGTTGCAGCACATCAGAGATTTGCAAGCACCGGTTCCTAACTTGTTAAAAATGTCAATACTATTCAGCATTTAAAAAGGTACTAGTTGCAACCACCATCTCAACAATGATCATCATCCATATAAGTCCACAAATTGACACAAACACCAACATCAATCCATCAGAAAAGCCCCCTAGGCCTAAAATGACCATCAACAAGAATCCAAACAGCATGATTATACAATTCAATGTGTTTTAGACATTTAGTTTAATGGATGATGTTGTTTTAAAGAATATAATCTAAGAGTATTTAAAAATGAAAAGCGTTTGAATGTGTAAATATAGAGGTCAAAATACATTATCAGACTTGGCACGTTCATTGGGTCAAATGTTAAACATCAGCCAGAAAGAAGTGACATCAGGCCCTAAAACATAAAACCGTAGTACAAAATTGCATTAGAATAGCCAAAATTTGTAAGCATAACAGTCACATTTCAAGTATGCTTTCCCGAAGTATTTTTAAAAGGAAATTTAAATGTTCAAGAAAGCATAGAATCCTACAAGTCATCTAATAAGTCATTTATTAAGGTAAGTATTTAGAATTAAAAAAATGAGTATGCCATTGTAAGTCATCTGCAAGTTAGCCAAGCATTATGTACATCTAACTCTTGGTGCTATAAAGTTCAAAAGGTCAAAATGTAAAACAGTTCTAATTATTGTAAAAATTCTACTACATTTATCAGAGAAAGAATAAGGTTTTATGAAAAGAAAGAAAGGGAGAGCGAGAGAGAGAGAGAGAGAGAGAGAGACAGATAGACAGACAGAGAAACCATGTTGAAATTCCCAAAGGTAACTGTAAGTATAGCTGTTTTTATGACACTTATTTCCCCCTTATTATTACAATCACATGCAGCCATACGAGTGCCAAACATAACATGCTAAGGGTCAAATTTGAGTAAGGGTGCCATATATGGGCTTTGTGACCGACCTGCATCATTAGGGCGAGTCCCAAAAGATGTTCTCCCGGAATTTCTTGAACTGTTTTAGTCTCGTGCTATACATATGGTGGTACTTGAATAAAAGAAGATATAGAAAAGAATAGTAATATGGTATCCAACTGATAATTGAGAGAGAAAATTCCACTTTAAGTACTTCGATTTCAGCTCGAAAGCAAGAGAAAAAGATCATAGAATCACTGTCTTAATTCACAATTAATCCCGCCAAAACACATTCATATTTTAATGATAAATAATATTGATCCATTGTGCAGCCTCACCCGCCTTAATCTCTTAGCAAAGGCATAAAATGTCCGCTTTGTAAATGTCCACGATATCTGTGTTGAAGATATCGCAGACATTTCAAATTGTACCTTTTGCGTGTTTTACTATTTGTTGCGCGGATCAAATACTGGCGGAAGTGAATTGCTCCAAAGTATAAATATTTGATCCGCGGAACAAATCAGACAGAGAGCATCATTTTAATTAAGTTGGGGGATATATGATGATACAATGAACCGATTTGATCCTAAGAACAATTCACTTTATTCTGATGATCAAATAACATCTATTTATTCTTCTGGCCAAATCGATTTAATCATCTGAACAAATATATTTGCTCGTGTGATCAAAAAGGAATATATTTGTTCCTCTGATTAAATCGTTTCCCTCAGAAGATAAAATCAATCTTTTTAGAGAAACAAATAGAGCATATTAAATGACACCAACAAATGCATTTGTTCACCACATGAAATCGATTTGTTTTTGTGAACAAATATTTAATCATGTGATCAATTACTGATAAAGTTCCTAATTTTTAGTTCCTTGTGTCTGGCAGTGAAGTTTGAAGTGGTTTTCAAATGAGCTCACTGGCAACTCTTCCATGCATTTGGAAACCAGCATACCCCAACGCGTGGAATACTGGAAGAAGACTTCACAGTTTGATAGGGGATGATAAGTGAAAGATTCTGGCAAACCATAGGTATTCCTATAGGTGCATTATATGCACCAATGTTAGCTAATTTACATTTATCTAACCATGAATATCACTTTCTTTGAAGATCTGACGACGAAAGACCATCTTGGTTAATGATTTGGACTGATATTTTGACATATTTATGACCTCCCAAGCATTGATAATAAATAGTTCAAACGCTGCATTTCATCCATATACCCAGGTGATTTAGAATTTAAATAAACCACAGAAAATGACACAGAGTGTTCATAAAAGGAAAAAAATAATGTAATAACGATATGATAAGTTAAATGTTAAACTGTAAGACAAACGAGATCAGTTCCAGTTTCGTATTGTTAACTACTCTCGCATACATAGCAATATTTCTAGTGGGTCTGCTTATGAGGTCTATGTGTCAGGTTGATTACACTAACAAGAGTACGCACTGATTTTGACAACTTCAAATTCAGCCATACATTTTCATTTGAAAAATTCGTAAAACACGTGGAAAAAAATAATTTTTGACTTTTGTACATAAAAATGACTCTTTGTTACGCACATATAAGGAAGATTTGAAAAGTGATATAAATAAGCTAGTGAGCGATTATTTATTGTGCTTAGCAATTTAATTGTATATGTTTGGAGCAATATACCCTAAAAGTTGAGAGCTGCATGTATCAAATCGAATAAAGCTACTGTTAACATTTTGTACGCACCTGTATTAAGTCCTGAGAGAGATTTTTTCCTTGATACTGTATTTATGTCTGGTGTATATCTATCTTGATCAAACTGGATTTCGACATGGCTTGTTTGATGGCTGGCGACTTTGATCATGGTTGAATCTTGATTGGACAGTGCAATCTCATTGAAATTACTGAAACCTGTTGTCTGCTTCAATCTTTTATGAGAATCTTTCATATTTTGTGGATGGTACGTGTCACTGGTCTTGTTCATGTTTAATTGTCATGTTTAAACGGATTCGAAATTGGACTGAATTTGGATATCGATCCTGCTAAGTAATGCCTACTGATTATTCGAACTTTTTTCACCAATGTCTAGTTAAAGCTTTGGGGCTTGAGAAATCAGAAAAGAAGCATAAAAAAAATCAGTGAAGCATGCTGCCAGCAGATTGAGTTAGTAGCAATATTGACACTGGATCAAATGAAGATGGTATGGAGAACGCCTTCAGCAGGCCCAATATTATAAGAACTCCGAAGAAAGTTTTTTCCCAGCTTTTGAAGTTGCAACGTAGCAGCATCTAGATAGAAAAAATTGAGTCTGTGACACTTGGCTAAACCAATGAAGAGGCAAAATACCATAACTATGATAACCTGCTACATTATTTTGTTTAAGAATAGAGAAAGTCAGCGACCCAGCCGGAAAAAGGTACAGGAAAACATAATAACAGAGTGATTTATGGGTTGGAAAAAAAACGCGGAGGACATAATCGGATAGCACCTGATCTGGAGTTAAGACTGAACTTGCAGTTTTGAGGTACATTTAGTGCAGAGAGAACAAGAAGGCAACAGGAAGACAAAATAGAGCCCATATGTGTTAAATTTACCTCCAAATGGAATATACCAAAACTTTATTTTCAAGGGATGCCACTTTCCAAATTTCGATTGGTGGTGGTCTTTATCAAGGAAAACCTTGTAAAAGAGCACTTAAAATATTTTATCACATGAAGAAAGCAAGACAAGAAAAGCTGATAAAGAGAACATGAACTTTC
This sequence comes from Hermodice carunculata, assembly GCA_964020975.1. Lineage (NCBI taxonomy): Eukaryota > Metazoa > Annelida > Polychaeta > Eunicida > Amphinomidae > Hermodice > Hermodice carunculata. Next base: position 30,392,529 of record OZ026617.1, read on the forward strand.
AGTTGATCGATCTGAATTAAGTGCTTACACAAGACCGATGCTTTAATTGTTTCTTAAGTTCACCAAGTTAGACATCTTCCTGGCTTCAATACTTCAAAATGTAATAACAACGCCAGAAAGAAAACTTGGATCATGAATACACTTTGTTCATTGTATTCAACATTCTCTCTGACATTACTTAGATACCGTTGTCAAGGATTAGCAACTCACAGCATTTGGAAACATTGTATCCGCAGAAAAGTTCTACATTTCTGAACAGGATATTTTATGCACAGGTTTAACCCCCCCCCCCCCCCCCCCGCCTAAATGTAAGTATTTGAACAACCTTTGACAGATGTAAGGTCTGACAATTTATTTTCCTCTTATTCTTAGCTAAGATGCTTAAATGTTCTTCCAATGTATATGGTCCCTTCTCAAATCATTCTTCACCTCTCTCACAATGATTTTTCTGGACTTTTTGAGATGGACTAACACGTCTTGTCCACCTGGACATATAGCAGAGTTGTAGCTTCATTTTATCATCTGTTACAATTAAGTCTTTAACTATCTCAGAATACCAAAACCTTGTAATATCATTGACACGTTGCCAATATTCCACACAGTACGAGTGCGACACTTTGAATTCATCTCTGATGGGAATTATCCATCCCTTGTGTAGAAATACTAAGTGACAAAGTTGGGGTGAATGTACCAATTGAACAAAAACCATTAATATTAATTCCTTTGACACTCAGTATCCTGGAAGTGAAACCAATTATCTTAATTTTGGGGACCTGTGTGATTTTTCAACGAATCACATAAAAATATTCTTTAGTGTCAGCCTCAACATCGATGAAATGGATGCAAAATTTGACGAACGTAAGAAGTAAGAACAATGGTAGTGATAAGTCTGTACTGGCCCATCCTTCTCTCCATGGCTAATGGTTTCCAGTTCCCTATGAGTGACCTTTGTCAGTGCCTCAATTGGTTTCCAGGGGTCATGGACTAATGACTGCAAACAATGACATGGTTCATTGTCATGCCCATGCAAAGAAACCCCATGTGCTCAGCACTGGTGAAACTTTTCAGTTTAAACAAAAGTTTTGAATTCAATTTTCTCATATATTTTATGTTCACACATCTGAGCTTTTGGGCGCATGTAGTTTAAGTATGAAACTATCCTAAAATATTAAAAATTGATTCGATGTTATCCAGAGGTACTGGCTTCAGACCTTCCACCTTAAGCTTTTTTTTCAAAATATAGAGGCCTAACCCCTAAAACAAACAAAAAAAATCTTTTGTGCAAGAAATCAATGGATACATGGTTTGTGTGCCACTGTTTGGTACTGCTGACATGTCAGTCAGCTGAGTTGTTAGCTAAAGAAGAAAGTGGGTCAACACGGTTTTCTTCATATTATATATATATGTATATAAATCTGGAATACTCGACTTTGATTATTTCTATGAGTTGCACAACACAGCAAACGATGTATTTATGAAAAATTTATAAAAAAAAAACATATCTTCCTGACTCAAACCATTAATGAGAACGAAGGTAATTATAGCAAGTGAAGGAAATTAAGGAAGTACTAATAAAACATTCATCTTACAATACCAAAGTGTGGAAATATTTTACATCTGACTTGAGTCATGCAGTCACCCATAAAAGGCAGCAGGTGGTTTTCAGTCCATCCTGTCAACTTTTGATATATTTTTCTTAGATTACAGACGTACCTGTTTCCATATGGGATCGTATAAAATACATCAATAGCATTGTCGAATTACCCCCTCCCCCCCCCCCAACGGCTTCATATAAATGATAACACAGCAATACAAAGTTCCGGCTGATTTGTTTAAAGCTTCAAATTTCACACACATGGGTGGCAGTACCTCAGCGATGCTAATAATAACATATTCAAAGCATTACAACAGGCCACAAACTCTAACCTTCTTTTCAAATTGTTGATTATATATATATATATATATATATATATATATATATATATATATATATATATATATATATATATATATATATATATATATATATATATATATATGTAAACTACACTTTTTCTAGTTTGATAAAGGTGTAAATTACCATTATAAACTGAGGTCTACTATTTTAACGTGTTTGTTTGTCGATTAATAGTGTTCTGCAATCATATGTTTACCTTAGTGATCAAAATATTCTTTACTTCAAGAAAATAATAAGCGTATGCAGGACATTATTCTGCTGGACTTCACTTTATTGTAACCGCGTGTGTAACAGTATCAGGAATAAAGGCCGTTTTATGATTTATAAAGTTTTATTGCTGATATCTGATATACATCTACTTTTTTTTAACGTGAGTTTGTGATCATGTGCTGTGCATAGTTGTAAAATTTGAATTTTATTGTTGCAATGCTCGTCACACATACATTTATTTTGACATGTGTAGTTTGAATGGAAGTATAAATAAACAAACAGTATACAATTTCCCAGCGAAGCGTGCTGCTGAATTTTAATACTTGTCTTATTTCACTTGTATAGAAAATATGACAATATGCTGTCCATAGTTGGGCAATGAGACTGTTATTGAAGACAACAAACTGCAACAGCATATTGAACCTGACTGTGAATGTGTAAATAGTAATAATGCGGAAGGCAGACGTTTGATTTGGAAATATTATTCAAAATCAAACAAACAAAAAAGAGGATTAAACGATTTTGAATATATGTGAACTCCGATTTGTGACAAAGTGAATGCATTAACCCTGGCCTTTGGTTTATGTTATTGGGAGGGCTAAGGTAGGAAAGCTAATCCCGTTTATGTTTAACGTTATGTGGTATTGGATCACATCATATTACCCGATCTGAATACACGTGGCACATATAAATGACGGGAACCTCGTTGAACGACAATGACTACGACGTGGAACAGTCCAGTAGCATCGAGGCTTACATCCTTAGGTTTTATGGATGTGTCTCTGCTCCTGCCCATGTGTGCAAGCCTCTGTTGAAAATAGTGTAGTGAAAGTATTTATAATGTAAATTTCTAACCTTCGCAGTCAACCAATCCCTATCAAAATTGGACTAAATCATTATTAGTACATCCTGAAGCAATTAAAACCTAACACCCAACATGAAAAAGCCTCTTCTTACCAGAACAAATAACAAAAGTGAGCAGCAAATAATGCGCAACGACCTTACCTACATCCTAGATGACTTTTGAAATTCACAAGAGAAGACTTGCACAATCTGTTACCATTCTATACCCATCATGTGGAATAATTAGTATTGCGTAAAATTATATACCCTTTACATGATATAATTTGTAATGCATGAAATTATGTCGAGGTAGAAAAACAAAATAAGTATGAGACACCATAAATAGAAATGCACGTACTACACCGACACCATGTGTTGCAGGTACCATTTAGGTTCTGTTGCGACCAGTCGTCATTGTTTGTAACACTAATTTAGATAGTAATTATGATATTAGGTGGATACAAATATGCCATAGTGGGGAACTATTTCTTTTATTAAACAAAACGTAATTCTACAGAGCAAAATCATCTAGAACAACACACTATTATCACATGTAACACTGGGTGACTCTTTCGTTGTGAATAGTCGGGGAAAAAATGTAGAATTGGCTTGATATAAGTCTGCCCAAATCCCAACATAGATAACCAAAATAACGGAAAAGCAAAATATTGCTTGTATACAAACCACCAATATGCTGTAATAAAATGGAAAGGTTTATGGCACTATGGTATGATAAATATATAATTTTTCTTGCCAAATAAACATAAAAAGTATTTGTTTAAAAAGTTACCCCCTCGTCATCCACATTCACTTTTGGACTTCTCCAATATCATCCGTTGAATTCTTATCAAAGTTGGCGGCAATTTATGTTAGGTGGCTCTTCAGCAGGTGTCTTTAAATTGTTACGCCTCAGTGATTTTTCAGATTTTCTTGTTTTTGGTGTGCATTTGTTGCCATCTCTTATGATTTCTCCGATCTAAAGAACCTCTTGGCCAATCGATATGAAATTGCTTAAGGGACCTTATGATGACATCTAGACTTTATTTTGTGGAACACATGACGCAGCTTTACGTATTTCACTGTTTTTGCTATTTTGATCTAAAACCATATAGCAGATGATTATACTTTGCGGAATGTACTTTGTGAAAGGGTCAAACAAAATGGTGCATTACATTGTGATGCAATGGATCCCTTATCCTTGATGATTTTGTTTTCAATTTAGATGCTTGTATGTTTATACATACAAGGATTACAATGTAGGTATACTGGGATTGCAACATTAACAGTGATCCATATTTTTGACTGCTTCATCAAAATTATCAGCGAGCGTTCTTTCATAGTTGGTGGGTATGTACTTTGAGTAGGCGTGTACCAAATTTGTCAAAATGGTCTCGCTTCAGCAATTTCGTTTTTATTATGATATTTTATTCAGTTGTTGGGGAGATCCTTTGAAAAATACGTCTTCGAAGCCACTGAACCAGTTGCTTTGAAACTGCAAAAGGACATGTCTGGTTATTGCAACAAACTTATTTTGTTCACCTAAACCTGTATGTTTCTGCTCTTTTTCTTCTAACTTTTGCCTGTTTCTACACCTTTCCGTTTTTTATCCAAAACTGGTCTGCAGACGGTGATTAAACTTGCCAGGAACGTTCATGTGGAAGGGTCAAAGAAATACAAATATATGACCAGGCTCTAATCCCTGGCTTTTTAACATATTTTAGTCCAAGTAAATGTCGGTTAACGCGCACATTTGTATTGACTATAATATAACTTTGGGTAATATTTTCCGAAGCTCGTTGATTAATACTTCATTGGCTATGTTGTGCTGTGGCCTGTGTTCTCCGATAGCTAAGGTGGAGGTAGAGTGTATATCTAATGTTCCAGATTCATAAATTTCACAAAAACGATGTAGGCCTACTTTCTCCTCTTGCTGTAAATTCAGCTGACTACAAGGTCAGGAGAGCCAAAAAGTGTCAGGCTTACTATGTCTCTCTTATCTTTTGCACAAAGTTTGATAAACTTTTAGTTTTAAGGCCGATATACCCAGAACGCAGAACGGACCGAAATGGTTATTTGCGGAGCGGGATTTTTCGAACACACAAACGCCCTTCTGTCTTCACTGAGGCAGACCATAATTCCTCTTGAATTTCTAAAAAAGTTTGATATTTTTTCCGCTGCTACCTTGTTCCGCAAGGGTAGAAGCCAACAGGGACTCGTACGAGCTGGTCGTGAATAAAAAAGCAAGTAAAATGGATGCTACAATAGTGAATAGAAGCACATGATCAGTGATTTGTCTAACATTTATACGGTACCTAGCTATGCAGATTCATTGACCAGCTTCTTAATTTGGCCAATATTCATAGAAGGTAAACCTGCAGGCTCCTATAAAGAATTCATAAAACCGAGAGTAACGGTTTAAGTATGATTTGTTATGAAAACCGTCACTTTCAAACTGCTTGTAAATGGGTTGTTACTTTCAAGTTACATGTAAATAGGCCAAAACCTGTAGCCAGCTCTCTCTCTCTCTCTCTCTCTCTCTCTCTCTCTCTCTCTCTCTCTCTCTCTCTCTCTGTATGCCTGTTTGTGTGTGCTTATTTCATTTAACACGGGTCTGTCAGTTACCGCATACAATTTTTATGGACTCTAATATAACTTTGGGTAATATTTTTCGGAACTAGGTAATAAATTCTTCATTGGCTATGTTGTGCTGTAGCCTGTGTTCTCGGACCCATAGTTATAGTGGAAGTAGAGTCTATTTTCAATGTTCCAACATGATGGATGTGGAAAAATAATTCTTTTCATTCCAGAAAATCTTGCGCTGACCGCGCTGGATAAGGCGGATTACAAGGATGCCATGAAGAAGGACAGCATATGGGCTAGCATCGCTAAAAACTGGGGATAACTGGTAATTTATTACGTAAAACCTTAAAAAATTATAATTCAAGTACAGTGACAGAACAGAGTATCTTGGCTACAGGTAACTAGGTATCTAGGCGTTATGGGAATAGCCTACCGGTATTAACACCCATTTATTGGTTAACAGAGGGCATGTAAATTAGGAAAATGTATTTTGAACTTGTGTGGGTTTTTTTTGTTTTTTGTTTTTTGTTTTTTTTTGCTTATTTTTTGACCATATGCCATGTTTTTTTATGACCAAAGAACGTGTTTCTTCACGTAAGTAAGTGGGTCTACGCGTTGATTTTGTTTGTTTTGGCGCGAAACCCTATCGGCCGACCAACCGAAATTGACATTTGGATAAAAACAGTGATATTGTGTTTTTGTACCTAATCATTCATTTTATAGGCCTGCTGTAGACCTCCTACATAATTTCCACGAACCGAGGTTCAAAACAATTATTTTTGGGTTCTTAAAATGGTCATCTGTGTTGTATACCAAATTGATTCCCATATCCCAAGGCTTCTGAAGACTAGATCGTTCACAAAACCTTTGATCTCCACCTACTGAAGCCAGAAAAAATGCTGATGGCAAATTCCATTTGTTTCACTTTGTTTGTGCCAAGCATATCGTTTATTCAAAGTAAATTAGAGACACCCGTAGCATTAATCTACAAAGTATAGGGAACATACAAATTATCGTGACGAAATTACACGTTAATAATGTGATGGAACTGAAGAGCTTTGTTTCTGAAGAAAAAGCATGATTCTGTCATGGAATTACTCGAAGGGCAGGTAAATTCGTCAACAAATTATAATATGCTCCTGAGCATGCAGCCGAAGGCTTGAAATAATTATGAAATAATCTTATTGTGAGGTCTTTATTTGCTCATTTTGATTTATTTGTATGTCATGGAATTTGAAAAACTTTACATTGTCTTTCAACATAATTATGCATCTTGAATGCAAATGTTTATTTACATTTGGGCATGTTTAACGTTTTAATTTCCGTCACACACTTTTTTCCAGTTTTCAGGAGCGTGGCAAATGGCCGATGGGTTTTTACTTATGTCTTTATGATAAAAATTAAGAGGTCAAATTTCAAAGAATTGGTATTCTCCAAACTTGCTGAAATCATGAAATTAATACAATAACAGACCAGAGTTCTCATATATATATATATATATATATATATATATATATATATATATATATATATATATATATATATATATTTGTACCTTTTAAAACAGTTTCAAAATATTAAGATTCCATCACACATACCTTACAATATTTTAAAATACTGAAACAATTTTCCAGTTTACAAATATGTTTTTACAAACATTGCTGCTATAGCCGTGAAAATAATAGAATTTATTTGTCTGTAGCCGGTGCTTTTTTTTCTCATTTATCCATGTGAACATTGAAAATCGAGTAAAATTTGCAACTGCATTAGAGTGGAATTCATGACAATAGACCGTTATTCTATTTCGGAGGCTTTTCACATAAGTACAAGCAAGTTTACATCCCTCACTTAAGATACGGGAGATTGTGGTCAATGTTTGGTTGAGGTATATAGCTTTCATTCATGGGCCCATTTTGCATACCAATCAAGGATAACTGTTGACCCAGTCTTAAATTTAGTGCTGAAAGAGATAATTTTCGATATAGAAACCTAATTGGTACTAATGAAGTGCATATACGGTCTTGCCATGTTTTCACTCAAAATGAAATTCATTGTTTTTGGATTTTGATCTTTCACGTATTTCTCCATAGATGAGGCTTGCAGGAAAAAATAGAAAGACACACAGATTATTATGCCAAGCTCCTAACAAAAGCTTAGAAGATGATCAGTATGCGAAGATACTGGACTATTTTTAAGCCATATATTAGATCTAGGAAGTAAGCATTTATTCTGCACATAGTACCAGCTGTTGTGTGTTAATAATACCATGAATGTAAGCTTTCAGATACATGGGTAAATCTTAGCTAACAATTTCGACCCAGAATCCTCTTAGTAACATTCATGCGAGAGGTCAATTCACCCTGACACGCAATTCTGACGTAATTAAGTTTCGTTTATTAATTATTAGATCTTATGAAATGACATTATAGCACCATCAGTGTGCGCTTACAATCATTTATAACAAAGTTGCCCTGTTGTGGATCGTTTGTTTTGACAAAACGGTTGTTTCAACGCAGATAAGTATAAAATGGAGAACATGTATAAGCACTTATCTAAATATCCAAAAATTTTTATGTAAGCCCAGACTAGGAATGCTGAGAGTATTCCTACTTCCAGATATATAGGCGTAATATATACCTTTATTTGGGACTAGGATTAAAGTCACGGCCTTTATTTACCCAAAACATTGGACAACTCGTCATGTTTAGCTTTACTTATTAGTATAACTATCAATGAAACGTGGATCCACTGGTCCAAAATCTTTAAACTTCATGATAGTCCTTTCTATTTTCATTTATTGTAAACTTGTAATAGCTTTGCGATACTGCGTTTTGTCTTTCTCTTTTGCTGTGCTCTTTTATCTGGAATATGGTGGGTTTTTTCGTTTGTTTTGTTTTGGTTTTTGTTGTGTGTAATCATATTGAGATTGTTTACATGAATGATGTCGTAAATTGTTGTTAAATATATGTCATAATATTCGTAAAGTGTATTTTATTTCCCGTATATTCCGGGTCGAATATAGTTGTTGTTTGTGTAAGAGAGACAAATAAATATTATTCATCTTTTATCCTATCTTTTGTAACTGATTATACTATATCATAATAAATAAACGTGATTTGCATTTTAACTAAGGGATGGTTCAACATTATAAAAGAAATAATAACTGGTACTTAGAGTACTTAATTTCATGACCCTGTCGTAAATTAGTGCTTGTGCAGTGATGGTTTTCCTAACAATATCACTAAATTCCATCCACAAAATTTAAGTTAGAAAAAGACTATCATTGTCCATCATCTGTAAAAGTGTAAAGATTGACATACCCCTCCCTCTGTCGATGCGTACTGTAGATACTAATTAAAAATGATGACAAGGATGAAAGATCACTACCACGATCAAATCAAACTTGGAAAGAAAGGGCGCCAACAACAAAGATGATGAGACTGAAACACAATTGAGAGGTTGATAAATGGTTTATATATCCAAATAGGAAATGAATTAAACGCACGAAAAGAACACAACCTTGTCTTTACGCCATGGCTCGTATAGGACAAATGCGCCTTTACCGATGTTCTTTATGATTTTTTGGCCAGCTTGGTTGAGAAACTAATGATCTGCTACACCTGTAATCATCCGTGTGGCATAATCAACACAGCTACGTTCACGCATATAATAAGTTTATAACAAACATATATTTAGAAAGTGCATTCTAGCACGTTACTTTATGAACTTAATTAGTATGGCCCTTTGTTTACAATGCAATGGCGCCATATGAACAGTGTGGTATAGTTAAAATGCATTTTCATTATGTGAAGTCCTACATTCCCGTCTATTTTCTTCGTAGCGTTCCCCCTCACTCGCTCATTTTAGCTAGACCACTCGCTGGGGAACGTATGGAGAAGATGGATGCAAAGCAGGCCACCCACCCTCTCTCTCTCTCTCTCTCTCTCTCTCTCTCTCTCTCTCTCTCTCTCTCTCTCTCTTTCTCACACACACACACACACACACACACACACACTCTCTCTCTCTCTCTAACACACACACACACACACACACACACACACACACATACGGGGGCCCTTGAAGTTTTTCTTAGGGCGCAATGGCGATTAACGTATATATCCAGCAACGAGCGCGTGGCGCTGCAAGCGACGCACCACGTAGGCTAACCCGAACCTTCAGGGTGCTGTGCACACAATAAACTAAAACTGATCTTCAGACAGGTGGGTTTCCTTTTAGTCTTACTATATTACGGGGCGTCTTCCGAGCTGTAAACTGCCAATAACCAGGCTGATATTTCCCAGTCTAATAGTGTACCTCTGTCTGAAGCAAGAAATCAACCCACTAAAGATTTTGACAAATATGCTAGCATTCCGACTACCAGTTGACCACAGATTCAGGTTAAGTGACAATGCACAAGTTAACCTCCATTGGAAGTGGAGATGCCCTATCTTAACTGGAAAAGCGAGCGCATGAACGACATGAACAACGCATTGATGAAATTGAGTCTTTTTTTTCTATTATATGGGTCACAGAGTAAGGCGTATCACAAAGCAGGCTCAATCGAAAATCGAAGCCAAGTTTTTCGAAATTGTCAGTGCTGGGGAACGGACGGTTCTTTAAAACTAGTACACCCCAAGATCGCACTCTTCAAACCAGAGTGTCCCTGGCAATCTGTCTTGTCACCAAATTTCCAACACCCAAATCCATAAACTGTTCCTTTTCACCTCAATCAGGATAAGCATATGCCAAGGTCTTTTTAGCAGAACTTAATATTGGTCCAATACTGACCTGCCAAGACTTATACTGAACAGTCAGTTGTGCCAAAGTGCAGGAACTTCTAAGTAGCACATTCATCTTAGCAAGTTCAATATCATCAATTAAGCGTCTGTATTGTCGAGTGATTTCTTACCGTATGACTTTGATTGCAGCTTGTTGATTCAGTACGAAATCGGTGCAAGCGCTGTTATAGTGGAATAAAAATGCCAGCGCCAAACTGGGTTTCATATTGACGGGCCATTTGCCGATTTAGATGCTCTGCTATCATATATTTTATCTATGAAATAAAACCGCTGTGCAGACCTTCATCTTGAGCCACATTGGGATCATGCTGCATACTTTGTCAGACTTTGAGATTTAATGGTGCTAACAGGATGCTTTCAAATATTGTGGGATTTTCAATAGTTGGACTTTTGCAATAGACCATTTGTTATTCTTATGAAATGAAATTAAGAAATTGTAAACGTTTTAAAAAAGTGAACCTTTCTCTTGTGTTTTTATCTCCTGTGGTACATTGTGATATCATAAGAGAATGCTATTTGCTCTCCAAGAGCCATATTTTCGTCGTTTCTTTCTTTAAAAAACCACATGCCCTTTCAAAGTAATTGTAAAACTATCTCAAAATGGGGTACCAGCACTTTCACATCCAGTGTCGGTACTGTCCTGGCTGCAAAACTCATATCTGGTCATATTAATTTTATTTTGCAAAACACTTGCAATGTATGTTAGCGTCTTAGTCACAATGAAGAAAGCCACACGCATCGTTTGTAATAACATCGTGAATGAATCGAGAATCTCATTGTGAGAAAAATTTCTGTCAGTGTCAAACCATGATTAAGCTTAATTATATGCCCATTTACGTTATCAGAGATGCCAATCTTAAAAACAATATTTCAGACGCATTTTGATAAGACCTTCAGGGAAAGATAATATATAACAAAGAATAAATACGAAAATACTCAATTGAATGCGGGACAAAAACTGTAAAATAGAAAAAAAAACAGCCAAAATAGAAAAAAAACAGCCAATTTCTGAGATGGTTCCTGTTGATCAGGGGTAGCTGGCGTCTCTGCATTATCTTGGGAATAGATTTAACAAAGCTCTACAAGTATACATATCAAATTTATATATATATTTGGTTGTTTCAGGAGCTATAGTCGTGCGACACACCCAATATTCAATTCTGTAATCGGAAGACAGTTTTTCCCTAATTTGTCAACTTTCAGACTGGAAAGTCAACACCACGATACACAGCCTTGCGTTGCCAACACACTTCACCTTCTTGTGAAACAAAAGAAGCCTTTAATTAAACTCTGATCTCTCATAGCTTCCTTTGTGGCACGATGTGTATATGGATAAGCCACATGGTTAATGGTTGAAAGCCATGTTTCAGAATCAACATGCCTTTTGTCTTCCCTTGTGCCATCGCTGTGCTGCAGATAGTTGAGAAGTCTTTGTGCCTTTGACACTTTTAGCATTTCTAGCATCCAGAGGTATTGTGCGATGATAAATCTTCCACCTGGCCGCCAGAATCTGTAATGTACATGTATTTTCAACGACACGTCTCGCGCAGGGCAGCCTATAATTGAATATGCGCTTGTCTTCCTGTAGGTTTTTTTTACTGGACATGGCCTCAGCAGATACCTTTTGAGTGGAAAGGCTTCACCTACTACGTTTACATAGGGGAGTAGCTCGCCACCTTCATGCCCAGCGAGTGGGCTGTCAGAGGGAGGTTTGGCAATTTCCGGCTGTAATAATTGTTCAAGGATTGATTCTGCTAAAATTCCACCGTAAATATTTCGATCATAACTCCCAATATCTACGGCGGTAAAACAGAACTTTGCGTCTACTAACGTTCGCAGATTGATCGAGAAGTCCTCCTTGATATTGTAGAAGAACGAACCAGAGTTTGCTGGGGCTTGAATCAACACATGTTTGCCATCAATAGCTCTGACGCAATTTGGGAACTGCCATATTGGCAAAAAGTCCCCCGCAATACTCTTCCAGCTTGCAGTAGTTGCTGTTGACATCACTTTGGGTTGCAATATTTCATACAGGGCTTCACATCTCTCTATTACGACCTTGTCTTTCGTCATATGACCCATATGAAAGCTAAATGCTATTGTACTCAGTGAATCACCAGTAGCCAAAAATCTGATTAGAAAAAGAAAACAAAATGATCAATTAAGAATACTGTTCTACCCAACATACCATCCTTCAGATACTGTATATTACTTAAAATTACTCAAAACATCAGACACATGAAATTCAGGCTTTCTATGGCAGCAAAGGATATTCGGCAGAACTTACATGTATTGCGTCACCTGGCCAACTTTGAGGTTGATCCTGCTAGGTAAATAATTCAAAATAAAGTGCCGACAATCTAGATCTCCGACAATTATTTTAATTCTTTATAAATTATTTACCATATAAGGTGAGCAGGGCAAAAGTCAGAGTCTCACAGTTTTTCCATACACTAATTTTAATATATCCCTTTACTCTGGCTGGATCTTCGTGTCATACATTGTTTAAATGATGGTTGGTCTATAAATATAAAACACTCACGAAAGAAAATATGCTATACCTTTTATATCTGATCTACACCAAAAAATGTAGTTGTGGTGCCCTTTGCGCTACCTCTCAGAAGGAAAAAGGCGCCACCCCAGGTACTCTTTACCTTTCATGTTCCCACAAATTTTACAAACCGAACATATTACACATATGTATCTTCATTGTTGCCTCTGAATCCCCACTGGGATTCAGAGGTAATAATTACATCATACCCATCTATACATTTGTTTAGTAGATTTATTTATGGATCACCATGCATGGATATAACTGCCTTCTGGTGCTATACAAGGTTCTGACACGATTGTCTTTATTTTGCGTTCTTTGTATATAGAACCTGAATAAAACAGTCAAAATTGCTGGTTAATGCCCCAGACTGCCACAATGGGTAACGCATCAGAGTTTATATATAAATGTCGGACCCAAAAGGGTTAATATGAAGAGGTAAGGTTGGAAGTTAATGAGCCATCTTACGAGACGTGATTGGGCAGCGCTTTTTGCCCCACACCAAGTGAAAACTGACATCGGACTCAAGGGCCAATCGCTCCTTCGGCGATGTGGGCTTAAGCCATTTGGTTGTCGCTTTGACTCCGAAGTCCCAGCAATTCGTCAAACTGTCCCAGTGACATTCTGAAATACTGCTTTATCTGCTCGTCATCTTGCAGCAGTTGTTGAATCAAGGCATGGAACTGGGAAACGTTCCTCTATTTTAAATAGATTCATGGATCCATACCATGCGGGTTTTTTTTTCTTTTTGACGACCAGAGACAAAAGAATGGTTTCCTCCTCTTCTTCCGAACTTCCTCCTTCCATTTTGGTAAAGGTAAAGGCACAGGTTTGTTCCCTTTTTAACATTCAAACTAACGCTTAAAAACACATTTACAATGCCTATTAGCCCAAAATATGAACACGTGATTTTGTTATTTTCTAATTATGCCACTACGGAGCCCTAGAGGGAACATGAGGAAATAAAAATTTTGCGTTCCCCTCGCAAATGTTTTGCGTGGGAACGCAAAAGAATCTTTTTCACATCAAAAAGTAGTATCTGGAGCCCCAGAGGCGCCATTATATATCAAAATTTATTCCCTTCCATGAAAAGAATTATTTTTCCCAAACACTTTGCGTTCCCACGTAAAAGTTTTGCGTTCCCTCGCAAAAAAAGTGTTCGTGGGAACGCAGAAGTTTTGCGTGGGAACGCAAAAGTTTTGCGAAGACACACAAAAAAATATTTTTTTCTCTCTTGTCCCCTCTGGGCCTCAGTAGGTGCCACACCCTCTCTCCCTATTATTTTCTGCGCCACTGTGCACGCAAATTTCCTCTCCGTACCGCTTCAATGGTTCCTTGCTGCAGTAAAAGTACCCCTCCCCCCCCCCCTCCGCTTGCTGTGTATATCGGCCGCAAGTGGTTAGGCCCGTACGTGTCGGAAAAAATAAAGTCTGTAGTTAATGAAGAATATTTGAAAGGTTGAGGGGACTGGTTTCAAACCACCACTTGACTTTTTGGATGACTGCCTCGCTCAAGTCCGGACTGAATTTGTGTCTTCCTATTGGTATTGACACATGGATGTTGATGTTCTGGCAACTGTGGAATTTCTTTGCTGTCATTGGTAGATAGACATGTATGAATGTGGGCAATGTTTTCTGATCCATGTAAGTCACCAGATCCAGCACCATGCAACTGATATATGAGCTTAAAGCCTAATATTGTCATGGATTTAAAACTCCCGGTGCCTCTTTTTGGTTTGCGATCATTACGTATTGCAAAGATTCCAAGTAAGTGTCAAGTGTTATATATTTCATCAGATGCATGCGGGCGGGGGGTGGGTGGGTGGGCGAGTGGTGATGCGTGTACATGTGTTTCACATCTACTATTATTCTTTGTGTCACTTTTCCTCATTATCAAAATCTTCGTCCAAGTTTTCCAATTAATTTGTGGTTATTAATTCAGCTGTATTGTTGTAACAGAGACAAGTTTTGGATCATTTGGAAGTTGATTTTGGAATATGGCCACCGGTGCTGTCTATCGTAAGGATGCACCTGCAAGAAAGCAAAAACGTAGCATCCTGCATAGATGTTGCTTATCCTTTATGATCTTAATATGATAATTTACCATCTGTCTTTTATAGCCACTGTGCCAACACTAGTGGGGCTTATTTTTATTTTCGTTCTCTGTTGTTATTTTCCCTTTAGCTTTCTTGAGTTGGACAGCTGTGCGGCTGACCCGTTCAGGCCCACTTTACATTTAACTTTGATTGATAGAAAGCAAACTTGGCAATCATCCATTCTTTTTTTCTGGGGAGGGGGGAGGGCAGGGGAAGGGGCACTAATATTACTGGCCTTTCCCACATACTTTAACGAAGCGTACAAAATGGGGATGAGACCTGTCCCAAGCCACTTTACTGGACGAAAATAATTTATATATAAATTTTTTGACTTTATTCGTGGCTTATGTGAAAATATGAGTTTCTTATAATTGTGAAATAAACTGTAGTCTTTTCGGAGGTTACCGTGGACACGCCTTTTGCAGCGTAATTCAAGAAGTACCGCAGCAGCTTTCACAGTTATCCTCCACGTTAAGTTTAAGCCAACTGGGCACCTACCTACAATGTATTCAACGATCGTCTTGCCATAATCTCTGAATAAATACAGAAAAAAAACCCATTCCAATCGGCAAATTTAACCTTCCCGCGCCGCCATTTTACTGACAAATTGAGCAAAGCCAGCGGTTAATTGTAAAATACGCATGCCAGAATTGGGGAAGGTTTGTTTCCATACCGCACGCATGCTGCACTCTACCGGCGCCCCTTCTGGTGCCAACATGTGGTTGGTAATACGTTTGCATGAATTGGATGTTTGAATATGCAGCGTTATGTTAATTAGGGTAACACGGGGAATATAGGCATAGTGAATATGAGAACCTCACCTTACAAGAAAAGATGTACTTTGAAATCACATAGATGTATTATTGCAGACATCATGTGACCAAAGTTGTATAAAAAACATGTTCGTCAGGTGGCGCTTCAAGGTATCTATATAGAAAACCAGTACAAAATTTGTGGTGTTAACTCAGAAATTTCTTTAAACTTTAGATAGCACATAGAAGAGGCAATGCAAGTTTCAGTGCAAAAGGCATTTGACTAATGTGTGACCCTCCCCCCCCCCGCGGTATTTTGTTCTCTGAATCGATCAATTAGTTGTAAACTGACTGTCAAAAACTTTGGACCAAAAGATAAGCATCTATTGATATGCAGGTAACATGAGCACCTGAGTGCCCAATATTAGCCTCTGTATAAACTAATGGCAGGTATCAGCTATGCTTATATTACCCTCTCTGTGGGATAATATCAACACTTTTTAAGATTTTTGTATTTTCATTTAACCTGGTGTGCAATTTTCGAGACAATTTAATAGAAGGCAAAATATGAAGCTGTTGATTACTCCTTACAAGTCCTTTGAGTAAAACCTATGTACTTTTATTTAATCCTACTGAAAATAGCAGGAGCCCATATTACCTTATGGCTATGTTCATACTACCTTTATTTCAAAATGTGGGGAAATATGGGCATGTTTGTAATTTTCGCTTTTGTACAAAAATGTAACATATATCTGACCGTTGTCCCAAATTCTTTAAGTCTGTCCTGCTAAAGGAATTTCACAGGCTAGTTATTTGGATCTGTATTGATGCACGGTTTGCTTTCCAAAAGAAGTTCCTTATGGGGGACCATATTACCCAATGTAACGGGGGGGGGGGGGGGCGACGCTGCCCAGATAGGTTGTGGGTCCCTTATGACATCATCTTACCATCATCGCCTTGAATGCAAGTTAGAGGGCGGCAAAAGAGACCCCAACCTAGCAATTTTGTTGGTTGCAAATTGGCAGGCGTCAACAAACATCATGTGAAAATCCAGCCAGTTGAAACTTGGAGGGCAGTTGGCGTTGTTAAAACTGAGACTGTATCCTGCCTTGTGAACGTGGTGCTACTCTCGCCGTAGATTATGGATTAAGGCTGGTAAGTAGGCTTACCGTGGGACTATCGTTGAGTAACAAAACCTTGACACAAATTTACTTGCAGAATTAAATGTTGATTATAGGAAAGTCCATTTGGAATTTCCATTTTTTTTTAACTTGACACGCCCCTGGTTTATTCCTCCACTGCGCCAAATATAAAATGTTGAGAAAGAAGATACTTTTGCTTTTCTTCTTAAACAACACAAAAGAAGGAAGGAATGTCGATCGGGGCAAAAAAAAAAAAAAAAAAAAAAAACGAAAACAATGCGAAAGTACTACCGTCTCCCAAGGTATTACAGAAGAAATGGACCGATATGTGTTAGAAGCACATTCAGTGTAATTTTTTGGGCAATCATGCAGATACACGATACAAAATATTCTGTAGTGTAAATGTGGATATAGCAGCTAACAAGCTACATTCTTTCGGAACTTAAAAAATGTTGCTGACTGACTTCAAGAATGCGGGACAATTAAAGTAAAGAGAGGCCTAAGTTCTTGACCCTCATGGAGTTTATCTCAAATTTTGACAGCTTCCTCCAATTTGTTTTATTTTATTTTTTTCTTTTAATTTTTATTTTGCCAACGCAAAAAAATCATCCCCAAACATTAATTTTTAAAATGTGTTTGGTTTTCATTATGATAAAGACTAACTGAAAGAAAACGAATCAATTTAAAGGAAAGTGAATAGTTAAGTTGCATTTCAATTAATTGTCGAATGTGAAATAATTTTTCTCGTGAACTGGCAAAATACACTTTCATCATAAACTGTTAAGGAACTATTTCGCTATTAACCCCTTCCGCCCCATTACAGGTAATGGCTGAGATTCAACTACATGTAATAAATATAGCATTGTAACGCTCAAATATGAACATGTATACAGTCTGTAGTTTGTTGCTGTTTTGGCCTGTCAATTTATTTGATTTGTGATAAAGAAAAAGGTTAATATGAGAAAGAGCACTCATTTAAATTTATGAAATGGGATATTCACCTAACTGAACCATCGTAATATTGGTCTATGAGTTAAGATTTACCTCGTTCAACTAAAAATCACACCCAGTAACAGTTTTTAGAGCAAAATAATGCGCCTGCTCTCTCTCTCTCTCTCTCTCTCTCTCTCTCTCTCTCTCTCTCTCTCTCTCTCTCTCTCTCTCTCTCTCTCTCTCTCTCTCTCTCTCTCACTCACTCTTTCGGGGGTTGAGATGGGGGGCTACCCTGTGCACCCCCCCTGTATTCATGCTTGTGTCTGAAGATATTGGCCTGTAATCTTGTTTTGTTGTTACGACCTCACAAAATAACTAATAAATATAAAATAAAATAAAACAACAACAATTGTGGTATCAACCTGCACCGCCCACAAGTAAGGCCTGAAATATGGAAACAGGTGTAGGTCTGTGATTACGTATATAAAACACTTCTTTGCGTATTTTCAAGACCGACACGTGTCAGCTATTTATGTTTATACAAAGCTAGCATTATATAGGGGGATATATATATGACTTTAGTAAGCATATCTGGATACGACAACAATGCGTCAGAAGAATGTTGGTTTCATGAAAATGCAAGTTGGATTGCGAGGCTAAGCAACTTATGGCTCAACAAACACAATCAAATTTTCACTTTAATGTCGCTATTTTTCAAAGAAATATTGAATGGAAATTATCAACTTATTTACGAGGACATAACAAATTATTTACAATTAACTCCCTTGCTTGTACAATGTGCTCTTGCTGCTTTTTAGCATGGTCGTAAGGCGCTCCAGCAGTCGATTCAGGCTTATCAAAAGCCAGCCACGCTCGGCCTCTTCTCTGCAGAACTTGTGCACATTCAGAAGCAATTCTTCTTTGATGCTCAAGGCTTTCGCCTTTTTCCCCAGAGTTTTTTCTGCAAATCGGATGGTCTCCAACCAAAATGCTCCGTTGGAAAAGCTGAGAACCAACGGATAGAAGCGTAGCAAATAATACGCGATACGTCGGCGCGTGCATATGACTACAAGTTCGTAATTAGGATGTGATAAAAATATGGAATTGGCTTTGAAAATTAAACAAAAAAAACACACAAAGTGACACACACACACACACACACACACACACACACACACACACCAACGGATCCAGACTCATTACACTGTGCTAAAAATGACGTTGACGCCTAGACATTTGGATATGGTATATTTAAATTCATTTTTTAATACAAAGAAAGTTCATGTGTATGAAATCACATTTGCATTAAAAATCAGGTATACAATAAATGGCAGCTATTGTTCATGGATTGATTTTTGTATCGATAGATATAATTGTGTATACAACGCTTTCATAAAAATATATAGTAACATAAAGCTTGAATACAATATAAGGCGTCGACGGGTGACACTGGTAGTGCAATATGCGTGTGCTAGGTACACAATCTTTTCCCAATTCTGGCATGCGTATTTTACAATTACCCACTTGCCGTGCTTAATTTGTCAATAAAATGGCGGCGCAGGGAGGTTAAATTTGCAGATTGGAATGGGTATTTCCTTATTTATTCAGAAATTATAGCAAGATGATCGTTGCTCACATTGTGGGTAGGTGCCCGGAAGGTCTAAACTTAACGAGGAGGATCATTGTGATAGCTACTGCGGTAGTTCTTGAATTACGCTTCAAAAGGTGTGTCCACGGTGAGCTCCGAAAAGACTATAGTACCAGTGTTAGTACGGTGTATGTATTGTTTGTGTTCCAATGTGTCTGCAATCGAATTACTGCCATAGCCCTTAAAGTGATATAGTTGTCTGTTACAGTATAAGTTATTGATGTCGGGTGTACAGTGTAGCATCGATAACTGTCGATCAGTTATTTACCACAGCAATAAAATACAATCATCCAGTAAAGTAAGGTCTGTTTTTGATATTGTGTCAAGACGTTTTACCTATTTTGGCGCAAGAAGATTGTTTCTTGGCTCCGGAAACTCGTGTTGTTACTGGTTATATTATAATATTCGAGTCAGCTGTTGATGAGGTCCAGTTTATTTGAGTTGTGAAGGGGCCAGGTTGTTCTCGTCCGGTATTGCCGCTTTTGACGCAATTTACCGTTTACTATAATAAAAACTGATATCATTAGGCACATCACATCTCATTTTTGAATTTTTGGTTAAATTTTAAAACTACCTCAAGAAAAAGCATAACACATGTCAGTTTTACTTTGTTCACAACAGTCAGCTGGTGCTAAAAACTGACCTAACTCTTGGGAAATACTTAGTGGAGAGGTCGACATGCGTAGAGCTGGTAAATCTTCTCAGTGCGGAGTTGCAATAATTTATTCCTTTCAATTCGGCAGGTTTATTTCAGCCTCGCGGTACACAATACAAAGTACATAATTGAAAAGAAGCACTAACAGCACTTTAACATATAAATACAGCAAACTGTATCATATCTTTACTTATTACAGAAAGTCCCATCTTACCCAAGACCGCCTGGTCTGCAGTTAGGAGAATCTACTTGCCTAGTTACGACTTGGCAGAATATAAGTGCTAGTACCTTTTAAAATCATAGCCTCATTTCAATGAAGTTTCTGCCTGTAACATAGATTATTCGCTCCGATTTACTTTTCGTATAGATATCATAGCCAATGTTGGATCTTTTTAACAAGCGAGGAAATAAGTCAAAATGAGGCGACCACCTTTGCTGGCAGTCATCCCCATCGCACGGTTAATTTATTATTTATGAAACATCGTCTTCATTTTCTGTGAGAATCAATGGGACCAAATATTCATAATGCTGGCCGCATCAGACTTCTTTTTCGTATATTTTTACCCAAGATTGGGCATAGACATATATTTGTATGTCAGATGAACCACATGATGGCACAAGAGGCATTGACACAGCTGTGTTAATTTGTAGGCTTTTGCGCTTCACATACGTATGCCTGTCCATATTTGCACTCCCTCGATCGTGGCTACTCCTGTTTTATTATTTTGATTGGTTTAAGTTTCATAAGCACATTTGGGAAAACAAGGATGTATATGTAGGCCATATTGTCTATGAGCCAAGAAAAATCTAGCCTGTTCTGGGCTACCTGAATGAAGTGGACATTATTGGCTCCCCTCTTCGGTAGTTGTGTTTGCTCTAGAACAGGGCTATATATGTTTGCGGTTACATGGGGTTTTGTTTGAGCTTTGTTCCTTTAGAGAGGTGGAATATCAGGGCTCTTCAATTTGCATGTCCTATTGTTCAGGACAAGTAATCTTGACACAGGCAGGTAAAATTTGAAAGAAATAACATACAAGTGACGAAGTTGCTTGTCACGTGACAAGTCGACTTCGAAAGGAATTGTAGAGCCCTGCACATGGTAAACAACAAAAGTCTAATAGTCGCCCCCCCCCCCCCCATGCTTAAGGCACAAGGTTTAAATTTTGCGAAAAAAAAGTAATATTCACCTACAGTCAAACTGTTTGGGAACTTTTTGGTGGTTTTTAAATCAGTCTTAATTTTCTAATTAAAGCACACAAGGTCAGGCCAAGTACAATCATCCTTCACTAAGCATCTTAGATATTTTGCAATATTACCCCCT
The DNA here is from genome assembly GCA_964020975.1 of Hermodice carunculata. Classification (NCBI taxonomy): domain Eukaryota; kingdom Metazoa; phylum Annelida; class Polychaeta; order Eunicida; family Amphinomidae; genus Hermodice; species Hermodice carunculata. Next base: position 30,414,015 of record OZ026617.1, read on the forward strand.
TCCAGAGGTCACAATTTTCTGTCATTCACTACACCCAGTAGGTTCGAAAAATACTTAAAAGCCTTTTATTAGAATTTGTTTGGGGTAAGGGCGTCGTTTTTCACATATTGAACCGCCTAATATTGAAAAACAGTATTATGCTGAGTGGGGACATGTGACATATTTTTTTAACGATGGTCAGGCAGATACCAGAGGAGTATCTTTTTTTCTTTAATAGAGATTTCAAAATTTAAATCCACAATATCATGAAATTTAGCCTGGGTAAATACATTATTATAGATATGACAACTTATTAATAAAGATCTAAAAACATATATGGTTACGATGGGGATGATATTCCTTGAGGAACTTATACAGCAAATTGAATCTGTTCCAAAATTAATGACCGTAGAAAAATATGGGGTGACTTTAATTTTGTTTTGGCCACTATTAAAGATAAAAAAGGAGGTAACCCCACTACCCTTTTGAGAAACTAACACATTGTATGAACGTGGATGGGATAAAAAACTTTAGAAGATATTTGGATACAAGTTAACACAGATGCATATCAATACTCTTGAAGAAGGAAAAATCAATATCCTGTTTACTCACGAGTCGATTATCTCTTAATTTCGTTTGGATTAACAGGATATGTTGAAAACTCTGATAACATTCCAATTTTTAAGTCTGAAACATTCTGCAGTTACACTTAAATTACAACTACGAACCGAGGGGACCAGGCTACTGAAAACTTAGCTGTCCACTTTTAATTGAAATAGATTATGTCAATCTGGTAAAATAAACTATTCAAGAAGTATCCGATAACAAAGTAAGATTCTGAAATGAGAAACGTTAAATATTTGACTGATCATAATGTGTTAAAGTACAAAATTGAAAACAAAACATTGTCAACCATAACATGAGCAGTCGAAACCGCATTAGAAAGAAAAGAAAAAAAAATCAAATTCAACAAAGACATAAGAAAGGAAAAAAATAACTATATAGGAAAAGGGAGAGCGGGCGGGAAAAAAAACTATATATAAAAAGGTAGGGCGGGTGGGAAAAAACAAATGTCTAAGCACAACAGCGAGACAAGTGAGCAATCTGTCCAAGGAGAATGAAGTGAGACGCCTGAGGAAACAAAAAAAAGTGGCGGGAATCAAAAACAAAGGAACGAGAATCACGAAGTTAATCCCCGGAAAAGGCAAATCCGAGGACCTTGCACTATCATCCACCTCAAACTATCAAGCTTTTTGAATGAACAAAATATCCAAATTGTCTGAGATGAAGAATAAGCAACAAAACGAAACTTATATATAGATGTTTACTGTTTGACCATCAAGTAAACATTTGATTGATCATTATGTGTTCAAGTACAAAATAGAAGACAAAACATTGTCAGCCATAACATGGGCAGTCAAAACGGCAAAAAACAAAATGGTCAAACAAACAAAATACACAATTACAAAAGAAACAAATTCATGTAACATCACTTTCACCTTACCTACTGCATTAAGTGGAAAAACATGACTAACCTCTTACAAAGATACAGGTAAACTATGACAAACCAAGATCAAGTCTCATAAAAAAGCACATACAGAAATAATCAAGCCCTCATAAAGCTGCACAAGTCTAAAAAAAACCCCAAACATAAATATACTTTTATGACAGGCCTATGTAAGCCCCCCAAAAAACCTAAGTTTTCACTTAGAATCCATATATATATATATATATATATATATATATATATATATATATATATATATATATATAGAGAGAGAGAGAGAGAGAGAGAGAGAGAGAGAGAGAGAGAGAGAGAGAGAGACATACACACACATCCATGTCAATAATATTCATGACAAACATATGTGGCTGTAGCACAACTCCATTAATATATACAGTATACAAAGACAAATTACGAAATCACACACATATAGCTTGAGAAAATGCCCATGCACAAATATATAAACAAATCTGTCAAAAGTGATCAAAAATAGGCTCATATAAGGCCAGTATGCCGGCCAAATACACAACAACATGTATACAAATATGAAGCATATCACCACGCAACAGGTAATCTTTTGGCTGAATAAAAAGAAGTGCTACTACACTGCATAAAAAATACAAAAAAAAAAAAAAAAAAAAAAAAACCCACTTAATATTCTCTTTCATGGCCGGAGGTACTCCCAGTTTCGAATCTAGTGAAAAATCCAAATACGCTTGGGAAGCCCAATCCCCATGTAATTTATCAACTCACCAGAAACATTAGCCTAGAAAGCAAAAGTGCCTCCTCCCCCCTTCTAAAACTAAGTTCTGAGAAAATTTCAGCCTGAAAAACCAGCCTTACGTAACACAGCCCTGAAAAACTTGTACACAACGTAAACTGGTAATGCATTGCAACTTTGGGAGAATAGCAAAAGTGTATGCTGGTACAGACACTTTGGGTGGAACAAATTCGACTAGTCTCTGGTAAGCCAAAACAGGACATAGAATAGAGCCTTCAAAAGAAGGAATAGGGATAAAAAACATCACGCTTACCAAATTTATTGGTCTAAGAACAAGCAAAAGCAACAAGTAAACCATTCTGACCTACAATAATGTCACCTCTGGTCAAATGTTTCTTCTTGTCATGTGAACTTAGACTACCAGGAACCATGTTAGACCTGCGTGCCATTGTGAAAAAAGTATTCATGAAGGAAGCCCAAAAGGCTACACGCAAAGGTAATGAAAAGTAAAAATTTTGGAAAATCGGAGCTAAAATGTGAAAAGTGACAGAAGCACCTTGTTAGTATGATGCATTTTCAGTCTAGTGAACCCCCTTATTTATAATCTGAACTCAATGTGATCCAAATGTGTAAATTCAAAGCCAGCCAAGATATGCAAAACTTTAATCACATAAACATAGCTTCTAATTGATTATGCGTAGTCTTGAAGGACTGGCCTAAAAATTCAGGATAAGAACAAATAATGGTGAAAGAGGCAGGCAAGTATTCCAATTTGAAAAGTAAACAGAAAGAAACAAATCTTCTCCACTGTAACCATAAATTCGTAGCAGTACCAGCAGCAAACGGATCTCTTTGAGAACACACTCTGTCTTGTAGTAACTGTTTGTACACAGCCCCTGAATTGATATGTACATTACATGTTTACCAATCAGAAGAGAACAAAAACGTACTGTAGAAATACTTTTGTCCTCCATGTTGAAACCAACTTATGTGAAAAACAACTGCAACAGAGCTGCATCTGTGTGAAAGCGAGAAAGTAAGTCACTATGGCGATTGTGCTGCCCACCTATATGCACACCGAATATCTGTGTTTCATACAATGCACATAAGAAACAATTTCTCTTAAACATGTACATAATAAATTGTTGCCAGCTGTACCCAAATTTATAGCATATACCGATGTCTGATTGTCACATAGAATTTGTATTCTTTGTCCCTTGAGAAAAGGACCCCAGAGCTTCAAAGCTATAACAATGGCAAGCAATTCCAAACAATTTATGTTCAATCCCTGACTTAAGATGGAATCTGGGCAAAACAGAATGGAAAAAACTCACCTAACGAAGCGACCTGTTTCACATGAGTCAGTTGAACAAATGGTGTCAGGATCTGACCACTGTCTTTGGGGTATGAGAGAAACGCCCTTATAATGGGACATAAAAGTCCTACACCATTTTACATCTTTAATAAACTTGGTGGAATTGAAACAAGTTCATTTGCGGGAAAGCAACAGGTTCATTTGTGGGAAAGCAACTTAATGTTTAATAAAACTTTAAAAAATGATGCAACATACGTGATATAAAGAGCATCCCTGGTCTCAGACACTTAGCTGCAATTTGCAGCTTTCCAATCACAGATTGTACTTCCTACTTAGAAGCTGAATACTTATCCAACCATGCTTTGAATGTGTTGTGAATGTCAAGAAACTTGTCCGCTGGAACTGACACTGTCGAACCAACCATATCAATCAAAACGCCAAGGAATATTATGGTAGTTGTGGGCAAAACAGCTTTGTGTACTGCATCCTCTACCCCTAACTCTTCAAATATATATCTGAGATATACAAAGGCTTTTGAAGCATTTTCCTTCCTGTTTACACCTCCAAAATCATCTGCTGGTTTTTAAGTAATCAGGAAAATTGATTACGTGAAAACCAGCATTGCGAAAAAGAAAGGCTATAGCATTAGTGAAACGCTGACAGAAAAATGCAGATGATCGTAAACCAAATTGGAGGACGCATTCAACATCAAAAAAATTGCCTCGCCATGGATATTCCAATAGAGCTATATCTCCAGAACAGACCGGAATCTGTGTATATAAGCTCTTAACGAATCCATTTTGATAAGCCACATCCAAGACCAAAGGTGACAACTAAATCCTACACAATGCAAACCGAAGGCTAAAGGACATACAAAATTTCACTTAGATACATGTTTTTGCTGATTCAGTCATTTACAGAATTGACCCTGGGCCAAGATAAATTAAAAAGGACTCCCCTGCTGGCTGAACCTTGGGGCTGTATTGAGAGGAGAAATAGTGAGAAACGTTCATGGAGGATTTTGTGTTAAGGGACCTAACGTAGCTGGGGGCTCAAACACTTGGGATGAACATCTTAAAAGAATTAGAGCATTCTTTGGAAGATTGACTTCCTCTGATCGGACCGCGAATTTAAATGAAAGTGAACTTGGTCAATCTGAAGTGACATACCTGGGCTGTGAAGTAGGTAGTGGAAAGTAATTGCTAAAAACAGCAAAAATCCAAACAATTTTGGACTATCCTCAACCAACAACAAAAAACCCTACTACGTTCTTTAGGCATGGTCATATATTACAGGAAAATTCTGATACAATTCTTCAGTAATCACTGACCCTTTGACAAAACTACTGAAAATGGGAAAAACATCAATTTGGAATGATCAGAGTCAGTGTGCCTTCCAACGACTGAAAGCTAGACTCACCAATGCCCAGTTCCTTCAGCTCCAGATTTTGATAAGCCATTTAAGATTCCAGTAGATGCAACTGATGTGGCAGCAAGTGGTCTCTTTAGACTGGATGGTATCGATGGTTTTGAACACCCTGTGAGTTATTTCTCTAAGAAATTTAACAGCCATCAAAGGAAATATCCCAACATTGATAAAGAAGAACATACTTTATTGTTAGCACTTCAGTATTTTGAAGTATATGTTACTTCAGGTCTATAATCAGTACTGGTCTACTCTGATCACAATGCTTAAAAGTTAGAATGAGTTCGAGGACAAAAATCAGAGATTGTTGAGATGGAGTTTGCATCAACAAGGATACAATCTGAAATTTGAGCATCGCTGCTTGTTGGACAATGTGGTTGCTGATGTGCTAAGTGGGGTGAAAATTGTACAAATATTACTGATATGAATTTGTTCACATTATAAGATTAATGGCGGAAATACTGTTTATGCACAAACAGTTTGAGATATTGTGTAATTAATCTTTTTGAATGTTAATGCCAATTTGTATAAAAGTTAGGTATTTCTTGCAAGAAACTACTTTGTACTGTAGAATAAAAAACCTAAAACGTTGACAACTTGTAAGAAAAATTCTTTTTATATGTCCATTTTTTTCTTTCCCCGAGGAAGAGGATGTTATGCATTTAGGTATGGCTCTTTGTTTTGATTTGCAGAGGTCACTGCATCCATTAAGTTAGCCTGCCTTGTTGGGGTGACTGTCACGAGGCTTGTGCACAATGAAGTCATAACCTACATACAGGCACAGATGTGAACAAAGGGACAGCCCTGGTTTCGTTTAGAAAGGTCTGAAAGAAATGAGATACGTGACTTATTGGGAAACTCAGGAATATTGGTGAGAGTTCTCAGCATGGGTATATAAAGCAGCTCTCTTTATGACTGGGAAAAGAGAATCCTGAGATCTGATGGAAGCTGTGTGTCTTCAAACCAGTGGGACTGAGTCATCCCTATTGCCAGGGAGATACTCATTTGTACATTGTACCTGTGGATTGTGGACAATGCCTTTGAGTCGACTGGTATATTTGGTGTTTAATTCTATCACATTGGACCCAAACTGTACTTTTGTGGGATTTGGACCAGCACTATGTTCTGTGTACCACATTGGCAGGAAACCGTGCTTCTGTGGGATTTGGACCAGACGTTTTGGCACCTACCATAGGACTTGCAACTGTGGGACAGTACCTGTGGGGAATCTCTCACAAGGCATTAGATTTTTACCTGCAGTCTGTTAATTATTGGAGTATAAGTATAGATTAGTGCATAATTTCATTCACCTACTTTGTCCTGATTGTTGATTGTGAATATATTGCAATTGTTAAAGTTATCTCATTGTTGTCATTCTCTCTTGCATTCCACTATGATCTGGAATATTCTGAAGTTGGGCATAGTAACTCCATTCAAATGTGTTGTCTTAGTTGACTAACCCATAGAACACTTTCAACTGATAACCCTTTATGGTGATCACAGTGGCCATTGGACATTTCTGAATACAACTCTACTTGGTGAGTATTTCACGAACAGGCTTACCTGCTGTTCTTGCCACTTTTTCTTGTCTACAGAGGCTCTTTGTTTGGAAACAAATCTGCCCCAGGAGTTTAACTTGCTTCTGCATCAAGAAACACTAAAATTCGGTATTAAGAAACACTGGACATATAGTAAAGAAAACCAAAAAGCTTTGTTTCAAATTCAAACTTCTTTACCTTTAAAAGTATTTTATTCTTGGACAAAAATATCTTACTTCCTAAATACCATTGGTTGCTTCAGGCAAAAGCCAATGACTTTTTAGTCAACGAACTTGGGTGGAATAAATGTTCTCTTTTGTGAAACTACTTTCCTCACTTATGTTTTGGCTCATTTATCATATTTTTATTACGCTACTTAATGATCTGAAAATAGTACATTTGTATCAGTCTATCTGGAATTTGCTTTGGAAAAAGGGATTCCAAACAGGATATGATTAATGATGGGAGCTATATGTGCATTGACCTGATACCATTTACTCCCACATGAAAGTTACATTGTAAATTCCAAACCATCCTTTCATAAAGCCTTTTTTGGCAGCTCCTTTAAGTTTGACTTTTCTCAAACTGAAAACTCTTTCAAAATACACACAGCAATCCTTGAGGATCCTCAACTTTTTGTTCAACAGAATAGCTGTAGTTTCACCTTGACAAATTTGTTGAACATTTCTCCTTGGTCCAAGTTTTGACATCTGTTCTCTGTCAGACTGTTGGACAACCTCTCCTTGGTCAGATGGTTGAAAAGTAATATCTTTAATTTTGTATGGACCACTTTGATATCGTATCTCTATTTGACTGATCCTTGTTTGCAACAAAACTAATATATATTTTCTGGTTGGGTTGGATCAGATTCCAGTTGTTTGGGTTTTTTTTTTTTTTTTTTGTTTTTCTTTTTTTTTTAATTCAACGTGCGATGTCTTGAAAATGAGGTTAACGTTTGGGTAAAAAGAGACTTCCCTAGGAGAAAACAAGGCCCTTTAGATTGACATGCATGTATAAAATATCCTCTATATTCATGCCTATGGCAAAATTTATTCATCCAGGTGGTGTTGCCAGTCGCAAGAAAATTTGTGAATCAGATACTTGACCTGACGTTGATAACAATTGAGTTCAAACATCTGTACTTTGGTGTGGCCTGATGCATTTACAATATCCTTTACTTTCGGTTTGAATATGTAATTAGAACCATAATGTATTCCTGAGAAAAAGAGGCTAGATAGTTATGAAAAATTATTAAATGATTCCAAACATTCGATTTCGTCGATTATAACTTTATTTTTATGTTTTAGCAAGCAGAAGTATGGAATATTTAGGGAAAAAATAAAATGTACTTAAATATGACATTTAGCTGTTGGAACAAATGCAAAAAGGAATGCATCGGGCAATAAATAAAACATATTTTCAGTTTTAGAAACAACTTTGCATGGATGATTACATACTGTATATACAGTAGCTCAATAAGAAAGAGAGGGAGGGAGGGAGAGAGAGAGAGAGAGAGAGAGAGAGAGAGAGAGAGAGAGAGAGAGAGAGAGAGAGAGAGATGGCAAAATGAATTTAGATTAACATAAGCATCCATTAATTACAGAGACACAGAGAAAGAGAGAGAGAGAGACAGAGAGAGAGAGAGATAGAGAGAGAGACAGAGAGAGCAAACTGGATTGAGATTAACATTAGCATCCATAAATTACAATGTAAATATGGCCAGGATACTCGTCCTATAGTTTCATCAAAGGATCTGCAAACAATGCAACCAAGTTTGCAAAAGGATGAATTTCATTTTATTTGTGAATGGATCTCCTGTTTCCAAAACTTTAATACTTGTGAGGAAAAAATCGATTTACTTCATATGACTGATATGCCCAGCAATTACCTATTTCTGTTGATGTTGTTCAATAATGAAAGTGTTACTGATTTCCTGGAGCATGTAAAACCATGACGTATTTCAAGAAATCATTATTATTTTTATTATACCATACATTGACTTCCTAGTTCACATAAAATTTGAAACTGGTTGGTTTTTATTGTCGAGTGGTTTCTTGCTGTTGTTGTTGTTGTTGTTGTGGTTGGTGGTGGTGGTGGTATTGTTGTTGGTAGCAATCATTAATTGGTGCTAGTGTGTGATCTCACCAGTAACTGTGGCCCTCCCAAGAAAATGGCAGCACAACTTTACAGCGGTTCTGTAAGAAACATAAAGAGCAAAATACCAATTGCAAATCAAAATATTTTGTGCTTTGCATCCTCAAATTTTTTCAAAAAATATATTTCTCATCGGAACTTTGCTCTCCTAATATTATCTTATGCGGCAGCCTCTTGTACTTAATTCCTGTGTACATTATAAGACTTGGGTGTTAGAAATGACAACTCAGTGTGTCAATAAAATACTTGTCCGACTAGTCAGGCCTTAACAACGTTCTTTTTGTTTAAAATGCTACAGAACCAGTTTCCAGGCAAAAGGTTATTTTCGAGACAAAGTATCCCTAACAAAAGTCTATCTTAAGGTTCTTTTTATCAATAATATAAAAACCCGCAGGTGCTTTCAGACCTGTATCCACTATCCGGGCAACCTTGTCCACTAAGCGCCAACTTTGACTCAGTAAGAGGTCTTGCTCCTGTGCACAGTGCTGCTACTAAACCCATAGCCTGGAGGCGACTTCAGTTTCTGATACAATATTTCTATTTTGGTGCCCACCAGCGCCAACAATTGGTAATTTCAATGCATTATATTTACATTTCTAGGTAATGCCCACACTAGAAAAGTCCCATTATATATTTTACATTACATTCATTCGACAAATTAACTTTTCGTTAACACTAACCACACACACACACACACACACATATATATATATGTATATATATTTACATGTATATATATATAAATATATATATATATATATATATATATATATATATATATATATATATATATATATATATATATATATATATATATTGGATACTACCTCTTCAAAATATCCTATCAGGACTAGCCCACAGACTTAGCTGCCATTTTGATAAATTACGGATTCCACGCTGAATGGTTTGTAAATGAGGATAGTATTGGGAAGATCTTGGAGGGGAGGTGTTCTAATCTATGAAACCTAAACAATATATTTTGCATGTATTTCAGAGCGTTAATAATGATATGATATGCTCTGTGGCCGAATTTCACTTTCAAACCCAATTCAAATGTATTTTTGTGTGACCACCCCCAATGCATTCGGCCATGTTCAAAATGGCACTCACCATTGGACATTACGAACATTGCAGGATTCAACCTCGCAGATATTTCGAGATTGTACATGTTGCTGTATGATTTACCAGCCCAAGGTACCGTGTTGCATGTGGATTTGTAACTAACGATGAAAACTGTGTCAGACACAAGGGAGCAGGCAGATTAAAGTTAAGATAATAAGTCATGTTTGAAACGTACTAAAAAACCGTTTGCCCACGGCTCTGAATTGTCACTACCATGTATGATTTGCCAGCTCAAGGTTTGTGTCCCATTTGGATCTGTAATTAACGATGATGACTGCTTCTGACACCACCGCCAGATTAAAGTTAATAAAGTAAATTGTGTTTTTAAAGTATCCAAATGACTGTTTGCATTGATAACTCAGAGAATGGACACCTGGAACATGGCAAAATATTACGATAATGATCACCGAATAACCAGGGCTATGCTCTTTTACCAAACAACCATGTCCATGGCTATGCAGCTATACTGTTTTGCTTGGCCCGGGTAAAGTTAATCCAGCCAAGTTGAAATAAAATGCTCAGTTCCATTTGACTTTCCTGCAAAATAACAGCACACGACGGCCATTTTTCGATAAAATCTTTCAACTGGGACTATGCTGTGTCACCAAACAACCGTCTCTCTGCAGTTAAATTGTTTCCCCACTCCACGTTAACCCGCCAGACAAGTTGAAATAAAAAGCTTTGCTTGAGTTGACCTAACTGCAAAATAACAGCACGCGACGGCCACTTTCTTAATAAAATCTTTCAGCGAGACATTTGATGAAACATCAAACATTACCTCCTCTGACTTCAGCATAATTTGTTACCAGGAACAGCCGGAGCCACTTGTTTTAATTTAAACATACATATATAAAGACCCATTGATCCTTTAAGATACATGTATGTCAGACCCATGGCATGATGGATTTTGTTCCATGGCAAAAGGTTAAAAGCACGCATCACATACGAAGGGCTCTCCAGAATTTAAATATCACGAGTTTTCATTCAATGATATGAAATCACACACTTAGGACAAACGTTATTAAATATACAGGCAAAGAATGTGAATTAAGGGAAAACATAATCATCAGATAAAAACTGTAAAAAAAAAACTACAACATTAAGCCGATCTGTAATGATCAGGGTGATATGATATTACGGTAACATACTCTCATCTGAGCCAGAAACTACATTTACATGGGGAAGAGCACAACATCGTCACAACATTGCAATATAATGATTTCCTTGGCATTTTAATTTTAAAAGAACAGTGTGACAATAAACAGGTTTTCATGGTCATATCAAATAGCCAAGAATTTATCCGAGAAAAAAATCGTTTGGGTTTTCATCAAGCGCACTCTGTGAGAAACTTCTGTTTTCATTGTGGCATCTAGATAAAACCAGCGCCATGCCCAGGGGCATGAATGTCTCTTCAGCATAATTCAACAATGAACATTTAATTGTATGGTCTAACATATAAATGGTACTCAACAAGGCTGTAGAATCATTGAAATGAATCTTAATGTATATAGTAAGAAAATACTACCTTTTTTGATGGAAAATGGCCAATGAGGTAAATAAATGTTATTATATCCCTTTTAACTTGACAGAGTTTCAATGCGTATCAATGAGATTCACATGTACACACGAACATGCTCATCTCTTTAACAGGAACAATATGTGGCAGAATAGTTTGATTTATCCTCTGCAACAATGTGCAGAGGGCAAACTTGAATACAAAGAACCAAAATTGTTGTTTCAACTGATCGTAATTTATTACAACCAGTTTTAAAATATCAGTAAAATACTTGTATTATGTACATGTGCTTTTTCTCAGATTTGAGGAAACTGCCGATCTTCTGTTGAGAGAGTTCATTGAAGTTTTGACATCGTGACATATTGTATCAGACAGCAAACTTTATTTTTGACACTGCAAGCTATTGAATATATCAATGTCAAAATGCTGAAACTGCTATCCAAAGGGGCTTATGCTAGCTGAAAATTGCTCTAAGGTCCATATTTAAGTAGCCTGTTACATATATTGGTAAATACAAGGTCCATGGCTGTATTTGTAACAGTTGTTGGTTCAAATATAATCTGATGGAGACCATATGCACCCATAAGGGCTACAAGTGACTCGTACATTGAAGATTCCTGGAGACAGTCAATGAAAAAATCTCCCACTATTATTGTGGGTTTGCTTTGGTTAACGTCATGTTTGCCATGCAAGTTGATGATGGCTGCTTTGATTGTAGAGATTTGCTCACATGGACGACAGTAAAGGCACACAACCTGCACAGGCATGCCCCAACATTTGTATAGTTCCACTTGTATATCAAGTTGTATAAAATTGGCAATAAATGTGTAGGGGTGTTCAGGTTTTGAATATATTGCTGTAGCATATGATTATCTGCCCTAACTGTGATCATTTCGCTGTGACTAAAACGACGATATTTCATATTTGTCATTATCATCAGAGTTTGGACTCTACAAACATGAGTAAATGTGAAGCCAATATATTTTTATCATGAAGTATATCTGAATGATGAAGATGCACCGACTGTATGCTATGGAAATATATGTTTAACAAATTTGGCGGAAGTGAATAAATTGGTGTAAAGCTGAGTTCCAATGGACCTTTACACAGTCACTCCATTTCTTCACATTTTCAGAAACAGTAATTGTATTTTCCTCACGACCTTAAACAATATATATATTTTTCAGCTTTTGTGTTCTGCTTTAAATATGTAATAATAATGAGTATGAATTCTTCTTTCATCGGGAAGTTCAAAGGTAACAGACTTTAAGGTGTTTAAAGGTGCTGAAGACTGTACTGGTAATTGCAACCTTGCAATTTTGACATTTTTGTACTTTCCATAAGGATAGCACAAAATGATTCTGTGAATTGGACACCAGTTTGAGTGGATTAGTTTGTATTGATCTCGTAATGCTTTCCCAATATTGGCATCATAAAATTGTCCCATATGGTAAGTATTCTCTGTCGCTCTTTATCATACTCTAGTTATCTTTTAACTTAGCCAGCTGCACTTACAAGGCATCTTGTGTATCTAGATTCACATTCAGTTCATATCCGAAGGCTTCTGCAACTTTTAATCTGTTAAGTAACTTCACATTTTTTATTTGCTGTTCTGGTACCTCAGTATGCTCAATGTGTGCTACAATTTTGGATCTGACTTTTTCTGAAACTTCCCCAACAACAGCATTCTTGGCATGGATTACAGTTTTGTTGGTTTGAGCATTTGTCCACAGAGTATTTAATGACTTGTACATAATTTATTATATTATCCAATCTGGTGCCAATACTTGTTGATTCCTAATGATGCTTGTCTTTATACGTTTGATGTTATCAGTGGTATGAAGACCCCCTCTTAGTCTGTGTAATGCCAATGCAAAGGTGTTGTCATCGTTTTATCGCATAATTTGATGGAGTTCATACAAATGAAAATATGTTGTCCAAATATTTGGATCCTCATCGCCATGTCATTGTAATCGCTTTTTGTCGCTTCTTTTCTGCCAGTTAAGATTGCTTGTGTTACATTGGCCTTTACTTGACACAAGATGCATTTATTGCTTGTTGATTTTTTTACTATAATTATCATAGACAATTGAATGCTTTGCCTTTGTGGCACCATCTACTGAATGGGGCCTGTACTATGAGGAGGATAAATAGCAAAGACTGGTTCGAAATGGTTCCGATTTGGGTGGTATATATATATATATATATATATATATATATATATATATATATATATATATATATATATATATATATATATATATATATATATATATATATATATATATATATATATATACTTTCTGTCCCTTCATGAATTTTCAAGTCCCGTTGGAGCATATTTTGTCCATTCCCATTTATTTGCAAGAAAAGAATATAGATATATGTGCAGAAAATTGGCTGCAGGAAGTATTTCCACTTTATTAGGCCAAGTACTGCACACCACTCTCGCATATTTGTCCATCGCAAGTAATTACATATGCTTTCATCTGCAAGATGTTGCTTGAACCTTAGAGCATTTGATATCATGTAATCATACACGTTATTGTGTATTACTAGGTGGTGAGTCTCAGCGCCTGTTATTATATGGCTTATGGCACGGAAAAGACAGTTGCCATCAGACCTTCTTGACTGTACTTCTTTTGGCATCCCTGCAGCAGTTGAGGGCAACCTGACATGAATTTTCTGAACTTTGTGTTTTACAAGTGAGCATTTTGCTGATTGCCAGCTCAAATCAACATTACCAAAAGTATATTGTTCAGACTCTGTCTCACCTGTTTTCTCACAATCAGAAAAGAAATGTCTGTCATTCCGGTCCAAGAAGGTTTCTGTTTTTAATGGAATCTTTTTGTCACATTCATTGAAGCTGTCTGGGTGATTTGACACATTGGTTACATTTGTTATACTGCAGTCTGGGGTGTTGCACTGTTGTACAACACATCTGGGTTTTGTTGTTTTTGTTGTTGTAATTTGTCTAGGGGCGGGTGGTTTTTTTGTGTTTTCTTTTTCTTTTTTTTTTTTTCTTTTTTTTTTTAACAATCTGGATTCTGAAAGGTTTTTCTTGCAATTTTTTGCAATAGGTATACTTGTGATTTGATATGGTTCTTTGGCTCTTGAACTGTTGTTGGCAATATGCACAGTTATGTAGTGCATTCCCATTCATACTGTGGTTGCCCTTGTTTCCAAACATGTGATGTACAGACCTGAAAATATCAATGACAAAAACATGATTTATTAGACAGTCTATATGGAACGTACAAATTAAATATGTACGAAAGGGGGACTTATGTGCTGTGGATGTGCTGTTGAAGAAGATGGTAAGCTAAGCATTTGACATAACTGTGCTTACCCATTGCACATCCTACTTAACTGTTACACAACTCAATGACCTCTTTTTATAATTTGGGACTAATGAACAGCTTTTTGGAATTTGTGATGGACAAAAATAGTCCTGCAAAACAAATTTAAGTGCGCTTTGGCCAAATATCAAAACTTGTGACAGTATTGTTGCCTGATTTTTCTTTCTTTCTTTTTTTAATTTACAAGTTCATCCGTTCATCATGTTATTAGCAGTAATGAAATCCACTCGGTTATTCTCCAAATTACCTCTGTATTACATAACTTTCATATTAAAATTTGTAAATTAAGCTTAATGAATGAATGTAAATTTACAATATTTTGTAATAAGTATACTACATTAAGTGGATAATATTTCTGTATATTGTTCAATATAACACAATCACATTCTTGAAAGTAACATGAATACATGTATGTTCATAAAATTATGTATCGAAAATGAATAAAGATATCCAGTAAATATACAGTGAATTTTTGTGGAACACTTATAGTACATGCATATCGATATATCCACTAATTGGCAAATGACTTCTTTTGTGGAGGGCTGGTCCAGATGTAATCCATAGTGCTGAGTCACGGCTTGTGATGGTATTGGAACCATGCCTTTTAAATGACATTCCTTTTACTACAGGGAACGACTTCATTATCTGTGCTGACAGTGGGATGAATATGTTTGTAAAAGCAGTAGCTTCAATTTCCGCTATTTTATCGAGTGCTCCCTTCCATGGAATTTTAAGGGCATTTACCCCCCCCCCCAATGGGAAGTCCCCATTGCCTTCAATTTTTATATTTTACTATTTCTTGGCTCTAATGGCAGGTTGCAGGTGGGGGGGGGGGAATGCATTCTAGTACATCGTTCGAATTGAACAGCAGAGGCAGAGTTGCTAGCATTGCTTGTTGCTTTTCCTGCAGAGACTTCAATTGTGTGGCAAGATTTTGAGCATACTACTTTGATCTGGGACAGGCCCACTATGCTGCATGAAATCTCGGGCGAGTGTGAAATCAGTGGTTAAGAAACTTAAAGGCTGCCTTTAGGTAGTCAAAAAATTATAAACGGGCGTCTTTAAGGATTCAAATATTTTTTAGTTTGCCGATTTCCCTTAAGGGGACTTAGTCCTGGCCTGTGATAAACGCGTCCGTCCACTATATCCCGCTAAAAGTACCTCTAGTGTTTCGCATAAGCTCATAAGAGGGCAATTCAAGGATGAAATTATTATCATGGAGAATTCAGGGGAGTTAAAGCATGCATTACTAGCCCGGTCAAGCGTTATTAAAATTCATAAATCATTTATTTCGTGTGTAAAAATTGTACAAAGTACATACCATATAAAGCAAACATCATGAATATACCGGGCCATGAGGCCCTTCAAATATACCCGTAGTAACGGCCGCTATGTTGAAACAAATGCGAAGGGTATTCCTGCAGATCCACCGAACCACTGGACAGGCCGGTACTGCTTTTAAGAGGTGGATGCCCCAGAGCATGAAAATCGCGCCCGGCTTTAAGACATATACGGCCCAGAGCGTGAAATGTCCGTTCGGCCTTGGAGGTATGAGATCCTTTGAGAATGATCTTGAAGGGTGGAGCCTTTTAAGAAAACTCGCTTTAAGGGAGATAATTTTGGACATCTTTTTCACTCTGCACACCAAGCCTGTTTTTAATGATGCAAGTGTACCTTGTGTTTCTTTAAATTGAGCTGCAAACTTGGATCCTCTCTTATGATATGCATGGTTTGAAGTCCAAGTGACATGAAGAGTGGCAAATAACTTTACGAGGCTGGTACCGAGGAAAGCACCTTCATGAACTCTTAATGACTTGTCACATCCGAAAAAAATGTTGCTTAAACCTATTGCGGTTTTGAGGCTGAATACACCTTTTTCCAAAAACGCTTGCTCGTCTTCACTACTGACAGGATCCGCGCTTTTCACTTGAATATCAATGCCCATGGCTTGTAGTGATTTCAGTTTTTCACTCGAAGCCTTGCAGATTCCCTCAAAAGAACCATCAGTGTTGAAGGAAAAGTTTATGATCCGACCATTCCGACGTAGGTGGCTTTGCGAGCCAGCAATCATACGGTAAAGTGTTTGTGGTTGATACGGTTTTCCGCCAGCGCTTTTGGTACCCTGCACAAAATATAAGAGCCAATAGTCCAGGTTTAGATCACACAAGGCAGTCATGTCAATATCTATGCGATTAAAATCATTGCGCAGTCTCCATTCTACAATTTCGCCACAACTGAAAAACACTGACAACCCAGTTATTCTGACTGACTTTTTTCTTTGGCACGGCTTCCATTTTTCCGCTGCAATTCTGCGGGTGTTAAAACATCTTCAAACCTTGCGTTTTTTGGTTTTGCGGCTCAGTGATATTAAAAAGCAACGAGTTTACTCACACAACTTGCGCTGCCCACACCGGCCACTGAGCTTGATCCCACTAGATTTTGGCTAGAAATACTGAGCAAATTGTCTAGAGTTTCGGGAATTTCTTCTAGCATGAATGTATGAGGCAGCTTAATATTTTGTCGCTCATCCATATTGTACCAAAGGTTAAATTTCGAATAAAATTGTAAGGATCACAACCGCACCCACTTCAGACAACATGCCTTCCCAAACATGTGATTATCTGCCAGGTTCGACTAAAACAATCGAGGCTTCATGACATCTCATATAATTTCTTTTCTCTCACTCTAAAGATAATCCGATGCTTTTCTTTGAGCAATCAAAACCTTCTTCACGTACTCTTTTAACTATTTCACTTTTCAAGCAATCCCCTAGCTGCAGTCTAAACAGGTCATAGTCTTTTATTGGTCTGCTGCGGATTCAGAGTCTGCTGCATTACGCTTCGCTCCGCTCCACTGCACCCTCTCTAAATCCCGTAGAGACCAAAAAAACCCACGACAACCTGTACGCACCTCATGACCATTTCTCTGTCTAACGTCCCGTACCATGTTAGTACTTTATAGACATCTCTTTACCTAGTCACACTGCATATACCTTTTTTATGTAATATCTCGAATATTCTTGGTGATGCTGTGTCACTATTTAGCTCTACTGTCCAAAGGTCGCAGAGCTTATGTGACCGCTCATGTCTGTCCGTCCGTCCGGAAACTTTTGCTCGCTAGTGCAACACCGTCCACAGTTTTCAAGTGAGCCCAATATAACAGGGTGTTTGAGAATGTAGGCCCCTTTCGATATTGGTGGCGCCACCTACATTATGTAATAAAGGGATGAAAATGTGAAAATCTTGTGAACACTGTAGCATCTTTAATTTTTGGCAGATCTTCACCAACTTTGCTAGGGTTGTGGGGGAGGTTAAAGTCTAAGTAACTAATAATGCAAGGAGCGCCTCCTATAATTTGACGGAAATTTTGAGCCAAAATGTGTTTTAAGATATAAAATTCCATATTTGGTAAAGTATTTGCATTAGACTTGCCCATTTTTAAAATATATAGACCATCGCCAAAGGTAAATTGTTATGTAATATCAGCGACCTTGACCTATTTTAATGTAATATCTCAAATATTCTTGGTGATGCTGTGTCACTATTTAGCTCTGCTGTCCAAAGGTCGCAGAGTTTATGTAGCCGCTCATGTCTGTCCGTCCGTCCGAAAACTTTTATTCGCTAGTGCGACACCGTCCACAGTTTTCAAGTGAGCCCAATATAACAGGGTGTTTGAGAATGTAGGCCCCTTTCGATATTGGTGGCGCCACTTACATTATGTAATAAAGGGATCAAAATGTGAAAATCTTGTGAACACTGTAGCATCTTTAATTTTTGGCAGATCTTCACCAACTTTGCTAGGGTTGTGGGGGAGGTTAAAGTCTAAGTTGCTAATAATGCAAGGAGCGCCTCCTATAATTTGACGGAAATTTTGAGCCAAAATGTGTTTTAAGATATAAAATTCCATATTTGGTAAAGTATTTGCATTAGACTTGCCACATTTTTAAAATATATAGACCATCGCCAAAGGTAAATTGTTATGTAATATCAGCGACCTTGACCTATTTTTGCTAGGTCACCATACATATAAAGTTGAAAAGGTTATTTTGTAGTGGCAGGGTGTAGCTTGGAGATCAATGGCAAGGAGGGTTCAGCCTCCAGATCAAAATTGCTATTGAAAACATATTAAAAAAAAAAAAAAAAAAACTGTACTTAGTGACCTACTTTAACCCAATAATTATGCAGTCTGGCACTTGTCCAAGTTTATTGTTTTTCGTTAATAACTCGAAAAGTTATTCGCCGATTTAAATAGACAGACTAGAAATGGAAAGCAGCATGTTGGGCGCATAATTGAAACATAACCATTTTTTAATCCAAGTTAAAGGTCAATTTCAAATGGCCAGTTTTAATCTCGTGTGTGCTCTGCACCCTACAATTTTTTATAGGAGCCCATATAATGTTTAGGAGTTATCAATTGTACAAAAGTCGTTGTCGACATAAAGTTTAGTAGCATCACAAATAGTGTTATGTTATTTACAGGTCAAAATGTGAAAATTTATGCCGTCACAGTTTTCAAATTGGCTCGATAATACTGTCAGGACTTATAGGGTGTATACAAATCTAGATTCATTTCGATATTGGTGGCGCCACCGACAATATGGTGCAATATAGGCTTCAAAATATGAAAATATTGTGATCACTTTAGTAGCTCTAATTTTTGACAGATCTTCACCAAATTCAGTGGGACTGTGGGAAAGACAAAAGTCTAAGTTGTCAATGATACTTGTGACGCCACCTATTATTTAACGGAAAGTATTATCCAAAATTTGTTTTAAGCTATAAAAAATCCCATATCTTGAAAAGTAATTAGATTTCATTTGCCAAATTTATAGGATTTGTAGACAATTTCCAAGGCTACAACTGTGTATAATATCAGTAACCTTGACCTATTTTTGTGAGGTCCCCATGCCTGTTTAGTTGAAAGAAGTGATTTTGTATTGGCACGGTGTAGCTTGGCTTCAATGTACAATGTCAGCACAGCCCTCGGCCTATGAGCCTCTGGTATTACATACTCTGGGTGGCCTTGGTCTTCTGTGCGAAGGCCACTGAGGACACAAAGTTAAGGGCTCACTCATTGTTGTCTTTGCACATGCAACAATATCCATCACAGAAATTGCACAGCGCTTTGATTACATGTCTGTGGAGCGAAGTGACATCCTGTGATCATCTTATACTCTAAATTTACATAAGCTATATATGTTCAGAAGCAACTTGAGGAGTCGCAACTTTGAAATGAACAGGTGCAATATAGCTACGGTCCCAGCAGAGCATAGGGCACATGGGCCTCTTGTTCGTCTTATCATACATACGATGTTATGATTGCTGTTGTTGCCCATCGAGGGTTTTCAAGTCAATAAATTTGAACTTGAACTTGAACTTGAAGCCTTGTAGAATGCATAACGGCGTGACGTGTGTTAAGCATAAATTTGGACCGTATGCCCCGAGGTTCATGTTTGCCATGCGTTAACATTTACTTTTATAGGTCAACGGGACACCACACACGACCACGACGATTTTTTAAACGGACGCCTATGAACATATATACGCAGGTATTTAGTTAATATTTGTTTCAGTGATACGGTCACCAATACTTTGTCACCTTTTTAGCTCTACAGGTAACTGGTCCGCTTCCCGCAGGCGCTTCCTGATAACGATAGGACCGAAAGAGCGGCTATTACCTCCATTTTATTTGTGGAAAATCTCTTGCCTGCATGGTTATTTTCTGTTGTACCAATTTCTCTGACGCTAGCCAAACACACAGAACCACACGCGCGCGCCTGCACGTTAAAAATACAGACAGTTGCCCACGACGAACTGGTCTCCCAGACAGCACCTGAGCGTGAGCCAGGGATGGAAGAGAAGAAAAGATTATGTTGTCCTGGGGGGGGGGGGGGAGGGGGCACATACTCAACATCAGGGTGGGTGTGTGCCTCGGACATTTTTATACAATATCTTAATCCTTCACCAGATGTAAAAAGGCACCCTTACTCCTGTAATGTGTTGAAAGGAGTGCTGCATTGGTGCATCCTAATTGTTACCCCTATCCTAATCCAGCTGTGATTTTGTTTTGGGGTGGGGGGCCTTTCTAATCCTGGGAGTAATGAAAACAGGGCCTTTCCCGCGGCATATACTCAGTACAATCCTATATGGAAGTATCCCACACACACCCCCCCCCCCATGCGGGGGATACTTCCATATAGGATATGTGTGAAATATGGGGAAAACCGATAAAATACATTAAGCAAAATGACTGCAGGGCTGTATAAACTGGACGATTTAAAGACAGGCGGCCTGCGTGAATAGCTTGTCCTTTTCTGACATTAACATTTTACCCATAGGCTCCATAGCGGTCGGGGGGTGAGGGGTGGTGGGTGGGGGTACCCCGATGTGTCCCTATGCAATTTCAAAAGCAATTGGCTAAGCGGTTTTAAATAATTAGATTTGTCTTAAGAGTCTTGCACAAAAAAAGCACTTGAGCCTTACCATTTATCCAAACTCAGTAGAGCCCCAGCCAAGCGATATTCCACCATGTCTGGAGTAAATGTGGCTGCCAGTTTTGGAGGTCGAAAATGTGACCTACCAGCCTCTTTGACGTACATTTTATATTGAAAAAAAAAGGAAAGAAAAGAAAGAAAGAAAGAAAGAAAGAAAGAAAGAAAGAAAGAAAGAAAGAAAGAAAGAAAGAAAGAAAGAAAGAAAGAAAGAAAGAAAGAAAGAAAGAAAGAAAGAAAGAAAGAAAGAAAAAAGACAACCTCAGCTGACTTGTCAGTCAGCTAAAGTAAGAAGGCTAAGGTAAGAATCACACATATCTCAAGGCAAAATTCACTTCTTCCGGGCTATTTTTTGTTTTTTGTTTTTTTGTAGCTGCTTTCATTTTCTTTAAGACCAAGGTTAACTAGTACTAGGGCCTTGCTTTCTGGATAATCCCCTCTATGATATACTTCTATTAATTGTTGTTACAGCTGCAACAGGTCTTCAATCAAAACAAGCGTCCACGATGTATTTGCAGGTGTATCATCTAACTTTGCTGATTCAGCTTGGCGTCATATGGACAACAGTAAGTCCCTACAAGATACTAATGTTACCATCGGATCAAGCCAGCCATGTTAATTTTTTCTCAGTGGCTGCCAAAGCTCTTTCAGAAGCAGGCCATGATGTCCAGGTGTTAACCGTTGTAAAACACAGAAAAACCGTCGAGAGCCACAAAGTAAAAGGTCTGTACCATGAGCCCATCACTTCTGTCAGCTTCCAAGATACTGAGGAGTACAGAGAATCCATGCGGGCAATATCCATGGGAACAGGCCCTTGGCTGGGACCACTGACCATGTTCAAAAGAATTTCAGAATTTTTGCTGATACAGTTTGATGAAATTATGGAAAATAAGGAACTGATGTTGACTATTGAACGTTACGGATTTGATTTAGCAATAGTTGATGGGCTCAACTTTGCAAGATTAAACTACATTATACCGTACAAGTTTGGGATCCCTTATATTACTTTAACAGCCCTTAATGATCCGTGGGTTGCACGTGTTCCGTCGATGCCTTCATTCGAACCTTTGCTACTGATAAAGGCAACCAATAGGATGTCTTTTTTCCAAAGATGTAAAAATTTAATAGCACAGATATTAATCACAAATCTTGGAACTGGGGAGTCGTTTTATCCAGTTGATGTAATACAAAAATATGCTCCAGAGAAACCAATTACCACATATACACAATTAGTCAGAAAATCCGCACTTTTCTTGGTAAATATAGACATATATGGTCTAGATTACCCGAGGGTATCCATGCCACATTTTATTTTCATTGGTGGCTTGGGCAATGAGGATGCTAAACTGCTCCCAAAGAATTTTGAAACTTTTGTACAGGGTGCTGAAGAAGGCGTGATTGTAATGTCATTTGGATCTGTTATTAAGGACTGCTCCGTGGCTACGATTGCTAAATTCTTCAATGGATTTCGCCGTGTTAAACAGCGAGTAATAATGAGCATGGATGGAAAGTTTCCCCAAAGCCCACCAAATGTACTGGTGTCAAAATGGATTCCACAAAATGATCTCCTTGGGCATTCGAAAACGAAGCTCTTTATCACACATGGTGGAAACAATGGACAAATGGAAGCATTCTATCATGGCGTACCTATGATAATTTTACCGTTCAATGGTGATCAGTTTTATAATGGCGAGCGCGCTGTTGTAAAAGGCTTTGCTAAAGTGCTGTCTTTAAAATCGTTTACAGAGGACGAACTGGTCGGCACTATCAACGAAGTAATTGGAAATGAGAGCTACAAGTTAACAATCCAGCGTGCATCTAAAATCGTCAAATCGCTTCCATCCCCACAGAAGCGACTGGTGTATTGGTCAGAACACGTGATCAAATATGGCGCTTCCCATTTGAGGTCTTATGCTCTAGACATGCCAGCATACCAGTATTTTATGATCGATATATTCATTTTTGTACTTTCAGTTGTCTTCTTGAGCATTATTGTTACATGTCTTGTGCTTAAAATACTTTTCCGAAAGTGTTGCAAATTGTTGTGTAAAGCAGAAAAAGAGAAAACTTTGTAATAAAAAATCAAAGCGCCGTGTAATCTTCATAATTACAGATACATGATATCCTCATAGTGTCGCGCCAGTGGTCACTTTTGTGGGTTACGGTGTACAGTTGCATGTGTAGAGGTGGATGTCCAAATCATGTAGAATGTATGTATGTTTTGATATATTTTATTTTTAGTGACAGGAAGCTAAGTAATATAACTGTAGCTTGCCCCCTCCTCTGGGAATTTAAGATACCGATCATTTCATCACTTGATCTTGACAACGCCACCAGGGCTCCAGTTCCAAAAACCAGCTGCATTGAGCAGCGGGAGTGAATGTGATGTCAAAAACCACCTTCAACCCGTTGTGCTTCCTGGCACTACCAATGTTAATCGGATATAGATGGCGTCTTAGGTACTTCACGGCAAATACCATATTCTAATGTCAAAGTAAAAGAATAAAGTCAATATGCTAACTGAATAGCTGTTTTTTTAGGTTATGGCAAATAAAAATAATACAGTTTTAGTTTGAGAACGTAAAGAAACTGTGGACGTCATAACAACATAAGGATACGTCAACATATGACATTTACTCCTC
This sequence comes from Hermodice carunculata, assembly GCA_964020975.1. NCBI lineage: Eukaryota > Metazoa > Annelida > Polychaeta > Eunicida > Amphinomidae > Hermodice > Hermodice carunculata. Next base: position 30,437,780 of record OZ026617.1, read on the forward strand.
TGTTTAAAAACTAACAGGACCAACTAGCCAGTTTGTTATGTCCCTTTGTTGCTTTACAGTACCTGAGAAAAAAACCACTATGAAATTGTCAATGCACGAAATCTATAAGCGTGTTGAAAATATCGAAATGTTTCCCATCATATCAAACCTTTTAAAATGCCTGACTTCTAGGGTCAAGGTATCATACTTACTGCTTTGATTTTAGTTATTTTACTTTGTGCTGAAATACACCAGGGAAAGCAAAATAATGTGGAAACTCCGTCAGAGACAAGAAATGAAAATATCAAGATCAGACTTGCAAGTAGTATGATGCAGATTCAAGTGAGATAGGTGTTTTATACTAATGCCATTGATGCTGCAATCTGATGCCACTGGTGTGAAGCAGTCATACGCCATGGATGTTTTCATGTGGTGGTACAGGTGTGACCCAACTATAGATGCAAATATATGTCATGGATGCTGGCATGTGGCCAAAAATGTATCTCATACAAAGCACCAGTGCTGGTAACCTATAAAAGCCATTTGTCAGATTTTGAAGTTGCCATTAACAATCACAATGTTTTTCATATGCACTCGATTTTTTCATTGATTGTAACACCAGCATATTTGCGATGGTTTAGATAGGAAGACTACAGTGTTATCCCCTTAATTAGGGTGGTGCTACTTTTACCTGTTTGAAGCAATTTTATTAAGCAATCATTCAATCCATCCATCCATCAATCGATCAATTTTTTGACATTCATTTTTGGATTGAATCACTGGTTACACGGGCACCATTCATGCACCGGGCACCATTCATGCACTCCATGTAGCCCTGTCGGTTGCAAAAGACACCAAACAAAACCTTTCGTAACATGATGAGTGGAGCCTTTGACCAACTCCGTCAAGTTGAAGTTATTTTGATGCATCTGATCGTGGCGCCCTCTACATTAGATCATTTTTCCCCTGAACATCACTGTAAAACAAGGTACCTTGCATTTTGACTCGAATACTATAGCTTTATTGCACGAAACTCCATATTCAAATAGGGAAGGGGACTTCGATGATCTTTTGTTGAAACATTGATATGCGAAAGAAGAGCGCGATGTCACTGTCGTTGAACGTTTAAGATACGTTTTGTGCTCAAAGCAAATTTGAAAGCCCGCGCCTGTTTGATTGTGCCCGACATGCGTCTTCCAAGAGCCAGTATGGTTCCAGAAAAAATCATAATCGACTGCAGGATTTGAATTCCATAAGCATAGCAACTCCTGATTGTTTATTTAGCTTCATGAAATTTTGAATTTTATAATCTCGATACATTTTTTTTAGAATTAGGGCCAGTTCAAAGTTCCCATACTACGGTGTTTCACTTAAATAAGCATTTGGTCGACATGGAATATTATATATTAAAATAGTTCCATATATGAAAATGGCCAGGAGACACTGTATGTTACCTGTTTAAGGTCTCTACAAATGCATTTATAGCTGGAATTCTGACGACTTATAACTGAAGTAAGTAGAATACGACACACTCTGATAGTCCTTTGCTATTTCGCATAAAAAGGGCCAAGTTTCATCTTGAAACTCTCTGTGATGCCCCCCCCCCCCAAGTAAAATAAAATAATATAAAATAAAATTACACCCGTTTAGAGGACATAAGATCAAATAAGGTCGTATGTCCAAAGTATGTTCGTAGCCCATGGGTATTTGGACTGTCTGGTTATATCAGCACTTGCCAAAATGCACCCAAGCAATTATGTTTAAACATGCTATGTTCAAACTTTTGATCATAGTTTTTCACAGCACTGTACCATCTTCGTAATTCTATGGAATCATAATGACATCAAATTAAGTCTGTTTGCTGTCAAAACGTGACTAAAATGACCAGGCACTGGTAGGCCGAGTCTAAGTCAAATATCTGTTGATTGCACTACTCTTGACTTTTAACATGAAGTAGTCCACTTGTTGTGATGATTCATTCTGGACTTCAGCTTGTTATAGTGAATGAAGATGTTGCTGCACGCTTTATGAACAGATCTTAGTCCTCAGCTGAGTCCAAATGGCCTTATGGGCGAAGTAATGCATTCTTTCTTTTGCTTTCTCACACCAAAGATTACCACATTAATAAGCGTAGTTTGCTTTCCATTTAGCCTTTATATGAATAAAAGCCAAATTAAAATAGCTGCTATATTCACGTTCAATGTATCCACCCAGTTACTTGACGCATCCTAATCAAAGTGTACAAACATAATTTTACAACCTTTTAGAAACCTACCATAATGGTCATTGAGTTACAGCACATATATTTATCAACGCTATATGGTGTATATATTAATTGCATATTAATTATATGGCTTTACTTCATACATCCTTCACTACGTATCTTGTTATGCGTATAAAAGAATAGCGTGATCATTTCTCCGATTAAGTGCAGTCATGACTGGTACAAGCACCTATTTATATACCTGGGAATCAAGAGCTGTATACTTTTGACACCTTCGTCTCCATGCCAAGCAATTAAAATAAGACTTCATGTTTTGTGCCGGATATGTCTGTTTTCATAAAATACATTAAAATATTAATTACAGAATTTTGTGGAATTAAGAGTAAGAACATAACCAAAAGGTTTACAGATAGCTGCCTAAATATAAAAAAGTGGGCTACACCGATTAAATATTTTGAAATATACGAGACACGCTGATATACCTTTATTCTTTGCCATGATATGTGAAAATTAAAAAAAAAATCACCGGAAATCTGAACATCCAGCGGTAAGAATGTCTCTTCATTGGGTCGAAACCCCTTACATCGAAACAATGTAATGTGTGTTTAATTTCCTATATATTGCTCAGTTATTTTACAAAATTTACAACCAAGATACAGCCAATTGTTATAATCCATCCGCAATGGGCCCATGTATTACTTGACTGCAGTTTTGGCAGTTTCAATTTATAAAATGAAAATAATCAATCTGAGAGAGCTAACTTCTCTACAAGTATTCACACTTTGTTACATATTGTACAGAAATGTACCATACTTTTCTTTATGGAGATAATAGCACGTAATAATTATATGTAATGTCGTATGCTCACTTGGAGTCTTCGTAGATCCCTGACAATGGCAATAAACAATGTAACGCTACCAAAATATACGCATGTTCATATTTTATTCATATTATAATATTAAATTATAATAAATAGGCACAGTGATATGTACTTTTGGCAAACTTGTTATGTCTATGGTAAAAAATACCCACAGATGGAATGAGAGCAATGTATAAATATATATATATATATATATATATATATATATATATATATATATATATATATATATATATATATATATATATATATGTATATGTATATGTATATATATATCAAATATCTTCAGTTGGAACAAAATGTTATAAACGCCTCCTGCCCCTCCCAACTTACAAACTCATTTTTTTTACGCATAGAACCCATGTCCTGGAGACAAATTAGCTCTTGGAACTAATAAACCAATTACGAACAGATAAATAAAACTTATTTTGTCAGTTTAAACTGATGACAGGAACAAAGACATAAAAGGTCTCTCCCTTAATACTTTAAGTTCACATTTTCTTATGCATTACTTGCATTTTATCCTGTGTATTGGCCTGTACTTCCCAACAGTGTATCAACGCATCACTATCGTTCTTTTTTATTGGAAACAACGAACGTGGAAATCACATATTTTGGTCCCATAGTAGCCCCTAACACTATCTTTGTCTGAGCTACGGGTAGTCAGCCTGGAAGACCTACTCATAAGTCTGGAAAAGGCTTACGACTGATTTACCGGCACTGGTAGTATGAATTCTCAGGAAACAATAAAACGGATATTTTTCAAATGTCCATTTAAGTTATTATGTGAACGTCCCCGTATGTTTTTGAAAGTGAAAGTGTATCTGCATTTTAATACAGCTACATGTTTTCCACTTAACCCTTGTCCACTTTGATCCATTCAGCCAAAGGTTTATTGCTTCATCAACTGCAATCCGGAGATCTTGTAGGCCTGGTTTTATTCCCTTGTGGATCACCATACAGCTGGTTCAACTTGGATCATGAAGGTATCATGTTGGACCACCATACTATTTACCCTTTACTTACCGCCAAATTATCTTCCATAAACCGCAGTATTTTCATCTCGGAGGTTTTTACATAAATATAAATTTTGTGAGCCACCTAACACATCCCTTGTGGGCCATCGTACATGTTTTTTTTATGGTTCTTGCACTTGGTTCCACTTATAGGCCACTGTAAATGTTCACTTTATTCAGCCTTGCATTTTGATCGTTTGATGTCTTTTCTACAATGTGTTTTGTACTTATAATGAAGCTGTCCAGGTCGATTGTTCCATGCACGGCATTGTAAGTGTTGTACTTGGAGCCCACTCTGCAAGCTGTGGTCACTTCTTAAGACGCAACAGTAACCGTCTGATTTGAACAAGCCTCAATCGATACCAACTCACGTACCTCGTTTTACAGCCATAGCACTCGCCGCTGTACAGACTATCTCCAATAGCAACATACCTGCATTGCTTGTTTCACAAAAACCCCGCTGTCTCAAAAAAGTACCTGTATTGCCCTGCTCACTGTAAATGTCTCTCTGACCCACTGTAAACTTACTCTTTATACAGCAGCAGGGCAATTGTTTAAATTAACGCTTGCATTCTGGTATTCCTTTTTATCATATACAACACCGGCAATAGCGCATTCCATACATTGTACTTTTCTGGTACATTTTCTTTATGAAACGTGACGGCAGCACCTTTCGACGTCACCTTGGACGGATAAGCATACTCCATGTGTTAAACGCATACACAATTGCCATTTATCAGCAGAAACGTGTACAGCAACGTCGTAAAATATACAAATGCAGTGACACGTGCATACAGCTTGAAGCCATTGCTTCTCAGGTGCCGTGGCTTGGTAATAAGTGGATTTTCAAAACCATAGCATTTGTGTATCAGGAAGTCCGTCATAGCAGTGTACAGGTGTGGGGTAGCAGCAGAACCACGTAGAGAATGACTCTTGTCCACATAAAGCTGTATATAATCAACAAGCGTACATCATTGTATAATATACCTAAACCCAAGCTTTTATCAGAAACAGGTTCATTTATAGAAACTACTTATATATAAGTTTGCATCAGCAACATGCGTTTCAATTGTGGAATAATCCTATATGTAAGCTTACATCATAGACAGCAAGTCAATTGCAGAAACTACTTCAGGATATGCTTATATTAGAAACAGGCAGCTTAAAATAGAATACACTGATGTTACATAAATGTACAATGTATATTGGTACACATTTGAAGTGTACTACAAAAAATGAAACACAGCACACGTATATATATATATATATATATATATATATATATATATATATATATATATATATATATATATATATATATATATATATCACTGACTACGCGTGTTTTTCATATTTTCAGGTTTCAAATCTACCCAAAATCGATCATTTTTACATGCACACGTCACGTCTGACAACGAACCACATTCTTCACATACCGAAGTGATTTGACGTTGAGGGGTGTAAATGAAAATTTCCCACAACCAAGTGACCACCCTACCAAATAGTGAAATGACCAATCTATCAGACTATATTTGTAAAAGTGGCTTTAAAGACATATAATTTTTATCCCTTTTCGTAACATTCCTTTAACCTGTCCGCCTGTCGATCATTGAACTTCCGGTCAGGAGGATAGCTTTGTTACCAGCGTGACGGCCGCACACACACTGAGGTGATTCACGAATTTTCAAAACTATAAATGCAATATGCAAGGATACGTTAATATTATTGTATTAGTCATCTAGAAAAGGTGGAGAGCGTGATAAAAAGTTATAAAAAAAAATAAATTTGAACACCGAAAGACATGCGTTAGCGGCTGTCATGTGGCAGCCATCGTATTTTCTGCCAATCACAATGCGAACCAGTCATTTCTCCGAAACATTACCAAGCGGGACTCGATAGGAGTTTTGGAATTAGGACCTGGCAAGCAAGGACGTTTTTGTGATAACTGAATAATATAAATGTGTTTTCAACCATTGAATGTCAACTTTTATAAATCTTTAACTTGAGGTTGTAAGAATTTTGACCCTCCTATGCATGACTCGTTGGTGCTGACATTCAAAGCGCATATGTAAACAAAGCCCATCAGGAGCTCTCGTCTCGCGTTAGAGCACCCAGATGGCTGGTAGATTTCCACACACACTCAAACAGGAAACGGCGACTGAATATTACTGGGGACACAGCGCGTTCTCGGCCCTGGCTACACAGCCAGCATGTCCCAATAAAAGGGGGACACGTGCACTGGGCATTTTCAAGCTTTCCTTTCCCCATGAAAGACCCTGCCATTAGGAGCACAACATCCCTTATGAATCGCCAAAGGCATTTGTATGAAGTAAAAAAACGAAAGAATTGGTATAAGGGTAGTCATAGTATCTAGCAATACCGAGCTAATTGCACGATGCGCTATCAATATATGTATGGAATTAAATTCAGTGTTCCTGGCTGTGAGGGTGGGGATGTGAAAATCTCTTGCTTCAACTACCGCGGTCAAGCTCGTTCTGGCTCAATGCTTTGATTGCAAGACAATATATATTGCCGAGTTACAAATCAATCTGAATATTATCGCCAGCGCTGTTCTTTGTATGACCCCATCCCCCATCCCCAGCCCCCCAAAACATGGACCCCATCTATTATTTATAGGATATGCTCTAAATATTCGCAAACTCAACATATTAATGTATAATGACATCACAATGAATCATCCGTGGCAAATTCACATGAAACCCCATGCACTTACGTGAAAATCAAACTGAATGCCTTCATCAGTCAATGCCTTTATCAGCTCAGCAGAATTCCGAAAGTGGACGTTATCTGATGGTTAAAAATGTAAAATCAATGTTATTCGAGATTTCGATTAAACATTTGTAATATGATCAAAAGGTACGCTTTGGATTAGTACATAATCGCCTTTGCTTCGACACAGTCATACATCTTTTCTTAACACAACAGCAATTTTGTCTGCTCTATAATTACCCACTACTTAAAATTCACTTATTCGCATCGGCGTCATTATAAAGCCTTTGAAGTGAGCTGAGAAGGTCGGCTGTCGAGCGCACGCGACGGGGGAACTTCAGGCAGCTTTCTCTTATCAGTCAATCTTAAACTGAAATTGATTGGTCAAATCTTACACTAGAATTAATTGGTCAATTAACTGTATAATGTTACAAAAAAGGGTTTCAGTCGTACTACTGCTTGTGATGACGACCACCTCAAAGTTTGATCAGTGCTAACGTCAATGTTGGGTGCAAGTACATTCCAGACTTGTGTCATTTATTGCTGATATATTTCATGAGAAGGTTCAGCGTTGAAATGTCAATGCTTTCTACGTGCAATATGTGCGTTACAAGCCGCATAACAGTGCAGTTGTGGTCTTTTTCTCTTACCATTTTACTATTGTTTAATTAAAACCTACTTGCTTCCCACTGTAACATGTTTTTCTTGGCGAAGAAATGTATTGTCCCAATGTAACTCTCATACGTTTATATAAAATGCACATATCAAGCAGAAAAGATAGAAAAATGATTCAATTTCTGGATATGTTTATACATTTTCTTACCATCAGCCGTCCCATGAGCCAAGAAAAACTTCTTTCCCTTGAAGTTTTTGACTTTATCCATAACTCTTGTTGCCTACAACAGAAACCAATACAAGATACCATACAACGGAGGGTTTTTGTCCATATAAATTACAATCAGTAAAACAGGATAGCTGTATGAAATCGGCATTGAGCGCAGGCTTTGAGACCAGCTACTTTGGGAACACAATTCACTGAAACAAAGGTCTGTACGTTATTCACACCTTGTCACAGTGATTTTTAGGCAACGTGAAACAAAGTTGACTAGTGAACTGACGCACATAAATATCCACTGTTTATACACGTATGATTGAAATTGTGATAAACTAGTTTGCCCAGTTGTCCACAAGCAATGGTGGAGCACAATGACCCTTTGCAGGGCTGGATGACATGATGAGCAACAGACTAATATTTATTTCTGGCGCAGTTTTCTAACCATTTTCATACCATGAACCACTTGACCTTAAATAATTAGGTCAAATAGTGTATTAAGGATTATTTTTATGCATCCACTTAGGTGTATAGTTGTTTACCCTCTATCCTGTTACTTATTCTGAATACTTGCTATCTCTTCATTTGCTATTTAGAATACCGTATTGCTAGTGCTCAGGCGAATAGACACTTTCATCCTCTCACACATATAGTACGGTATATGTGTTCACTTGCATATTCCCCCCTCCCTTGGCATATATATATATATATATATATATATATATATATATATATATATATATATATACATACATATATATATATATATATGTATATATATATATATATATATATATATATATATATATATATATATATATATATATATATATATATATATATATATATATACATACTTTGTCAAGCAAAAAATCATTGTCAACAACAACGTAGCCAAAGGAAGAACAACTCATTTTATTTTTCTGGATATGAGTAAAGATTTTGACAAGGTTTGTCATTCTGGTCTTTTGTCTAAATTAAGGAGGGTGGGCTTTAGGCCAACTTTATATGTATGATTTTGCCGTTGTTTTTCCTAGTTCAAAACACTCGCCTCCGTCTATGTGATGATCACTTGTTTAAATAGGTGTGAAGGATGCACCTTTATTGCTTGTAAAAATACTTGGCATTACTTCTTTAATTTTCCTACCTATGCTTTTGAGCGATCACTATTAGTTGACGGCTTTAAACAGAAGTCATTGTCACACCGTCTACATTGCTTCAACATTCAAAGCACATACACCTGTGCTACTTCCAGGCCAGTGTCTACAATCCAGGTAACCCATACATAAATTGCCCCCCCCCCCCCCGACATGAGCACATTAGTTTCATAAACTGTACCTGGTATCCAAGGGCATTGTCTTTTGGTGTCGCCAACCCCATGTGACGTTCTGTGTATGCCGTATCTATAAGAAATGTAGTCATCAGTATGAATGTTTTTGACACTGTTTGAAACATTTCCTCACTTTATCAAGACAAACAGAAGTAAAACGGTCTGCAAATGAAAGTTTTCTTGTTAATAGCAATGTGGTTTGATCAGAATACCTTGTTTTCAAATTACGTTAAAACCACTCAATATCGTAAACGTTTTCTTCAAATGGGAGTCAAGTATTACGATCGGATAAAACGAACAGAATGTAAAATTCACCTACACGCTACCAAGAATAATGTCATAATACTTAATGACACATTTTTCTGAGAGTGTGTTTATTAATTTATAAAACATAAATACCCTGGGTAACCCAGCAGACCACAGGCCCGATCTTCCAAGGGGTCAAACATAACCATACCACTTGCGTATCACTGAAATACCGAGCATGTACGTGTTCCCCTGAATACGATTCATTTCAGTTGTATGACCCGACCTTCAAAATTGTTGATTTCACACTTATAATAATTTGGGGTGGCGCTCGCACGTCGTGAAATTTGCCACTATACCCAGAGATATGTCATGTCATAACTAGTACTATCATTTGCCTAATTATTTGTAAATCATAAAATTTTATGATTATGCTGAACATTACTTCAATGATAGCCAAAATATAATGTGGTCACTTTGAAAATTATGGGAATGACAATTATAAAATTGATCCAAAACCATTTATGTAACCGAAAATTAAATAGAAATTTTACGTTGCAAACAATTCGTGCGATACCCCCCCCCCCCCCCGAATTGTGAGGATTGCATGTTTTCAATAATTCATAATCCATATTCATTTTGTATTCAATATGCGTCCTACCGTAATATCTCTGGTCTGTTACAGGCGCTATGGACAGACCGCATTTATATGTATGACTCCTTGAACCCATAACGTGACTTGTAGTAAATCCTCCGTAAGACTACAAAAGCATAAATAAAGCTTTATTCCAAGGGATTGCTTAACATATATACATATATATATATATATATATATATGCAGATGGTGTCATTATAATGAGGTGTTACTGTAGCAAACAAATCGTGTCAACATTAACTTATAAAATAAATTTTCGTTTCGGAACTTCAAATACAAGTTCAGGACAGTACCAATGACTCAATACAACTGTATTTTAACCATTTATTGATGATGATGTTGCCTTCAGGAGAATGTCTGCAATATAACTTGATTTTCTGCCGTCGATACACAAAAGTCAAAATACATCCTAAGGTCCAGATGTACTACTGTATGGAAATTACTCGGAAAATGACTACGGACGCATGTGCTTTTTTTGCACCAGAAGCAGAATTGTTGAGGAAGTGGACAAAGGAGCTGCATTCTGGAGCACGCCATGTGCTTAGCTTAGTTTGTTTGACTTACCCATCCCCATATAGCCACCCTGTGGGAATCTACTGCTGTCAAGTTGCGCAGAGCTCTAAAAATTGAAATAAATTATAAAATATTTCACGAGGGAAAGTTTTAAAATTAAGTTCAAACTGTTTAGACAGATAATATTTACCTAAATATGAAGCCATTTTAATCAGTTTCGTTTGATTTCGTATCGAATCTTTTATCAGTTGACTTTATTTAAAACGATTCACCTAAAATTGTGAAAGTAAATGTGTATTATTATAGAGTTACAGTCTCAATGTTGCATGAAGATGTTTAAGTAGAGCATAAATAAGATATCCGTATCCATACAAGCAAAATCAGCAAACTCTTTCCTCGCAGGAGTACAATTGCAATATGTACTTTTAACGAGAACTCGATTTCTTAAATTGCACAATTTTAAGACACTTAATGACTAAATGAATTGCTACTCACAGAGAGAATATCGACATCATGTGTCATGATTTTACTCATATAATTTTACTGATTTAATGATCGCTAGACACACAAATAAAAATAGTAACATTTTTTGGGAGTAGCATTAGAATTGAAATTTTAAATCATACTTTATGTTACTGTATCCTGTCGTTTCATAAGCATCTTTCTTGAACTAGTCAAATGCAATAGTACTGTAAGTAAATTAAGCCTGGTCATATTGTGTTTTACCTTCCTAGTGTGATCTGGTCTTCTACTTCTACTGTTCCCATCCTGCGATAAATTTCATGCATAAATTTATCACCTTGGCCCACACTTCCCCGTGCATCCACCGACGCGACGATAACATCGTGAGAACTAGCGAGATACATCATCCATCTATTCGCTGTTGACATCATACGATTGTTGTATTTGACAAGCTGACTGGCTGGACCGCCATAACTGTAAAAATTCAAAGCATTATTACACCTTTTTTATTCAGGGTGGTCACTAAAATCCAATAAAATGGGAATCGCATAACCTTGTAAACATGAGGCTTAAATTGATCAATCAACAGATTCAGCAACAAAAGTGTCGCATAACTGCTGAATGTTTATCTATGCGAAATCAAACTAACCCGTAAGGTGATTTTATATGAAGTAATTTCGTATGGGGAAAATGAGCAATCAGTTATTCTTCAGTCTCGTTGCTTGCATATAAATTGCCAATCAAAATTTCTCTTCGCACTTCTCTTGTAACAAGAGAACGTGTGGACTGCTTAAAATAAACAAAAGGCTAGATGGCTACATATCAACTGACTATCCTCTTAGTTGAATAGCAACATGCATATTGCCAATTAAATTGGTTTCAACCTGTGCTCTTGAAAATATTCTCCCTTTCATCGCTATATCGCAGTATGACAAACCACTGTGGCCCGTATTGCGGATTGTCTCATAATGAACAAACTGAAACACATACGTGAATACCAAAGTCGGGTACATCTTTTGTGGGTCCTCTTCATTGAGAGCAAGGCTCGGCGGGATTAACAATTCCGCAAATGTCTCTGTAAATGAGATTGTCATCAGTTAACAGGGCATATAAAAATGCCGGTACATTGCTATCAGATTCTTTGTAAGTGGGTTCGTGCATGATTTAAACGCAAGGCTTATGACGTATCAAAAAATCTATCCCGCTCACTTTGCAGTAAATACGACAGTTCTCTTCAGTTGAAGAGAACGTAAAACTTGCATGTTTGTTCACAGGGAGATGATATCTGTCTAATATAAGCAGATACACCATTATAATTAGTTATCATTTCATGGGCCGCATGCAGCAGAATCAATGCTGACTGCAACGTTGGGTATAAATGTTGCCATACCGCTGTCAACCATAGATTAGCATTGTTAAGTTCTAAGAATAGAATGACACAGCTTGTTGTTCAACCTGTGGCTTTTCATAAAATTAGTAGATATTCATTTCTTCAGTTATCTGTCCTATTCCGTAAAATGCTGCCTGTACAAGGTTAACATATATATGGTAATGAAAACTGACACCAGTGTGTGTGTGAGGCAGGGAAGGAGAGAGAGAGAGACAGACAGAGAGAGAGAGAGAGAGAGAGAGAGAGAGGGGGGGGGCTGGCCAAAAGTACGTCTTCTGATACTGACAAAAAAAAATCAAACAAACGTCAACTATTTTTAAAGAGTCACCGAAGGACATATATTGTTGGTGTCGAGTATGCATCTATATTCAGCATCTATCACTAGTTATGTCCTCAGTAATAGTGAATTGACTCGGGACCCGGGAGCTCGCTCCCCCCCCCCCAGTCAAAATGCCAAAAAGTCGGGTCCCTAATCCAATTTTTTAATTCAAAAGGTAAAAACTTTGTTTATCGGCAAATCGGCATTAAATCTTTCAAGATCAAAATGCGACTGTATAAATCCAGTCACTAAATACTCTTATAGTTAGCGTTTATAAAAACAGTCGCTGGCTGTGCATTTACGGTGAGTATTACTCACTGAAGAAGATATGTACCGCGGGGATTGTACTTTAAGGGCAAAATTACAAATATCAGGTGCCAGATTTGTTGGTAAAACTTTGTACTTTCAACAATTTTGATATTTTTTTGCCTCATCAGTCGTCTGATAAGGACAATTAAAAAGCATAAAAAAAGTCAAAAATGTTCTTTACTCCACAATTTTGGGTTATAAAAGCATGCAAGTCAAACAAGTGTTAAACCTTATCTTTATCAATGCATGTGTAATAATAGATACTGCTAAAATCACCTGAGGTACTAATTATATGCGCATCACTCTCAAGTTTATCGAACGTATTTTTCATAATAATTAGTGAGTGCTTGTTAAAACAATGCATCACAATCGTTTAAAATTAATTCCGATAACATAATTTGTTGTTGGTGGGAAAAAATTGTCGCTGAGCAAAACATGCCAAGAAGGCTGGAAATTATGATGGAAACGTAATAGTGTAAAATGGGAGAGAGCGATGGGGCCCAGCATAAATATACTCACTGTATCCTCCTCTGACATTGACATGAACAAATTTTCGTTTAGGCATCGCGATAGACTCAAGTTTGTCCTTCAAAGCTGCATTATTTTCCAAGACAACACCTAAAAGAAAATGATAAATAAACGAGATTTTAAGTGCGTCATCAATACTACATACATCCCATATATTAGTTTCTTTACAATTCCCTTCGCCTATATACACTTTTGCTCTTTTAATTTGATATATCTGTCACAGTCAATTTTATACCTTTTGTTTTGGTTACACCGGTACATATGCTATAATTAAGTACAATTAAGTGTTGTGTAGTATTGAGCGAAGTCAAAATGTCCACGCTCTTGTGCGATGGAATTTGGGTGAACGTCCTCAGGTAAGGTCTCTTTAGTTTGCTTTTTCCACTCTCTCCACTCTCTCCTGTAGGTGGTATGGGTATACGAAATATTGCCCAGACGACCTACACCTTTGTGAGAGTCAACTGTCAAGGTCGATGTCACAGTGGCCCCTTTTGGGGGTGCAAGAGATCCCGATCCTGATCCTATGATGTGTTCACACACCCACGCTGGTAACTGTAGGTGTTAGGATAAAGAGGTCAAGGTACTGTGACCCAATTGTTTCGAGACACATCCGGCTCTGTCCAGTGAAGTGTCCATATGCCAAATGTAGTGGATGTAGGTGTTGTGGTATTGGGTATATGGGCTGGATCAAGCTTTGGCGGAAGGAATAAAGGACAAGAACGGACGAAAGGACAATGTGCAAACCTACAGTCCACAGTGGGGGGTTGTACTACCAAATGCCAAGATTAACCGTGTAACCGCGGATATATAGAACGGGCCACAGTCTGCTCTTTGTGGCTGTTTTCTGTGCCTATCTCTCTCCCATTGGATATCAAATAGAAATGGCCAATTTTTAAGCTTCAGATTTACATGTCAACGCCCGACATATAACAGCACTTACCGCGGACTGCTCCACCAGAATCTTGGCTGAAATGGATGCAGCCCTAGCTGTTAGCTCAAAATCAGCTCAAATTCTGAGTATAACTCAGCCGCGCATTAATGTGCCTAATTTAGTCTAGGTGTGACAGTGAATGTTACTTGATCTGAAACACCCACTCTGTCAGCTCAGTTGCCATTCAGTTGCCTGATGCCAAAGGCCAAGGCCAACACAGGGGCAACTCGGCTGACACAGAAGCTGACTCAAGTCAAAACATCAAGTGACCTATTTATTGCTAATAATCTGCATTATGACTTACTGTAGTGGGAAGATAGTGTGAAAAGTATAACTTGAGTGGCCATACTGGGCGTGTTGCCAGCTGAGTGAATCAGGATACGTGACAGAGCTACGTGTAAACTGAACATCCTTTTGTGTCTGTATTCCACGCAAGGGCATGCGTTGTACCATCTAGCAAATAACCCAGAGTGGTGGGCTATATTGTAATAATCATATCATGCCATATCCTGTCCCCTCCCGTCATGTTATGTTATCTCTTAGAAAGCAGTTAATCTCTTCATTTTCTCTTGCTGTTTGACTTCTGCAAAATTTCATCGATCGTACCTAGATATCATCAGCTTTATTCGCAAAATAAATACCTGCAGACAAGATGTCCTAGACAACGGACGCAAGGTTGGTTGTTCTCCTATATCAGGTATACATTACTGTCCACACATGAGAACGAATTAAACTAATTAAGATCCCAATCATGACTTCCCTTATCTCACTTTTGGCACTTAGAATCGGATGTTAAATATGACCTCCCAAGCACTAATGCGATTGTCGTCTACCAAATTGGTCGAATTACGGATTATCTCTCCACTCAACTATCACTGATTCAATTATATGTTTGGTTATTTTACAGTATTCGGTCGCCAAATGTAATCGTACCTGTCATAACGACATGCTCTTGGTTAAGGTTATTGACCTGATGTCATCTATGTGGTCAAGATGAAATTCTCCGGATCAAAACAATGTAATTAAACGAGAACCATTTGTTTGTGATGGGGCAAAGTTCGACAGCAAGATTCCCATCAACTGACCAAAACCGAATGGAGATAAAATTTCTCTTTCAATAAATATTTTTTCCAGTGTTAAAAAAAAATAATGTACACGAGCCCTACCAGAATATGGTGGCCTAGGTCAACAGATTTCCTCGGCACGGCCTGCGCGCTTAACTATTGTATAAGTCTAACCATAAGGGGAAGGGTTTATATATTACCTAATAACGTCAAGGGGGTGGGTGGTTTAACCCATCTCATGCAGAAGTGATGAAGGCCCTGGCGCGCAATGATTCAGTTCTCTTTGCAACAGCTGCATCATCTAAGTTTTCAGATACTACAAGAGTCAAAATTGGTCTCAGCACTAGGATATGTCGCCTTTTAACGGGAGCCTTCAATGTGCACTCAGTTCGGTTTATCTATAAAGAAGATTCTGTCACTAGCGCGGAGCGAGGTATATGGCAAGCTGTTTTGACATTGTGATCCTATTTCTTAATATCACTAAATTACTTAGCGATATCGCTAAATAACTTAACACTTAGGAATATCACTAAATAATTTAGGGATATCAGTAAATGAGACCATTTAGCGATACCGCCAAATGATGTAGCAATGTTGCCAAATGATGTGATTATATTGTTAAATGATTTACTGATATAGCCAAGCAGGATGAAAAGTCAATCTAGCTTGCTCTAGAGTTAAGAGTTGAAGACAGGCATGAAAAAAAAATCTGTCACCAATGTTCGCTTCATGGATGCTGAGAAATGAACATCTCAACAAATTCATTATCACAAAATTTTGTTAACGGCGCTTCCACTTGTCCTCTTCGTGTGAAATATGTTACAATTTTGGTCTTGATAGCAAACTAATGAAATCCATTTCCAAGCCACACGGGTTGACGTGCGATGGTGCCTGACCTATCATATGGTTATGCCAATGCAGCTGTCCCTTTGCAAGTCACGCTAACCTGACCAAGTTCTACATCCGTGGTCTTGGTGCGGCATCACACTTTACCCACTCTGTTCTGCGTTATTTGTCCCTGTATGAATAGATGTTTGGTTAGTCTCGCCAATTTCGTGATGTCTGCATAGGAGCCTGCAACTTTGCATTTGCATTCATCCATTTTGAAAGCGTGGAACTGCCAAAATTATTAAAAATCAAACCCTGCGTATCGACTAATACTTCGGCGCTCACTTCACAAGCTACAATAAAGGCCCCTCCTGAATGTGTCCTACTTATCGGAAATACCGCAAAAGCACGTTGAGCGATCCTGGTGATAAAAACAGGCATTTCTTAGTACTGGTACTGATCTCCACGTCTCTGTCCTGTGCCACAGGTCGTCACGTACCAGTTGGGCAGTGGGTGGGTGGAGGGAGGAGTCCATCACCCGTATTCTTTCTCGTTCACAAATGTTTATATTTTTTTTTGGGCACAAAGGTACTTGTCATCAACCAGGAGTCAAATTATCTGAATAATCAATTGAAAAATTAATGGTTTAAACCGATGATATGGTTACGGCTATCCTGGCCTACCCTTGCCAAGCAGCTGTAGACCTAGTGCGTACCCCCGTCACACATGTGAAACCAAACCGTATACCTCTGGTTAATACCGTGCATATGACGTAAAGTGAAAATTGTACTTCTCGTGTGAACGCATACAGTCTAAGATAGTCCAACACACTTTCAAGTTTGAATTGCATATTGTAAGGAAGGGGTTTGCACATGAGACATATAACAGGTTGAACGATTGATGTATAAGTGCATAACAACAGATCCGCTGTGATGGTACCACGGTGTGGTACAAAATGGATGACGTGGGCTACAATGAAAGTTGAAGTGCTTTTCATCAAAACTTCTCGGAAAAGCAGAATGTTACCAAACAAAGGAGACACAGATTAACAATAGGTTTGCTGGTACATCGAGTGATGTTTCCTAAATACATGGGGAAAGTTCTGCAGCCATAGGTTATAATGATGACGTACAATTTACAATAATTGTTTGGTATAAATTTGGAAATTTTGGCAGATAAGTCTTACTAAAACAAAACAATAAAATAGAATCAAAGGAAACAAGTTAACTAATAGAATTACATGTGACAGTACCCCTTACTTCAAGCATCTTCACATAAAATTGTAGAAGTAAGGTGTGTGAGTGTAACGGTGTGTTTATGTATATGTGTGAGTGAGTGTGTGTGTGTGTGTAGAGTTGAAATGCTAATGTAAATTCTAACACTTCAGCTGCAGAATTGACTAAATGTTACTTTAACACTGAATCCCATGGAAATACACACCTTTCGGCGCAAAAATGTTTTTGGCACCAAAAACATATTCTTAAGAAGGATAAAAAAAGCAAACAATAACTCACGGTAAGAGTCCACAGTACTTTTAAGTGTATAAGTTGGCAGATCTGGACCATTGCATGTTTCCACGTAATAGTGACCTGTTGGACTGAAGGAGGCTGATACGGACTTGCAGTGACGACCATAACTACACGTTAGGCAAATGGCAGCACGGTGTTTACTGTGGGCAGACCCAACCCTGAAGGGGAAATTGCAACAGAATAATGTATAAAGAATTACTGTTAACCTGCCTCATGAAATGAAAAACAAAAACAAAAAAGCAAACAAAAATACAAACAAAAACAAATATTCAGTGTTTCACTTTTTTTTGCTGGTAAATGTTGATACTCTCTCTGCTGCTTATCACGTGATGAACGCCACCACAGTTTATCGTCACTATCTGTAGGCAATCTGTCGCAAAAATATATGGTAGAAAATGAAATTGGATAACGTTCCTTTCTTAAACTTGGCTATTTTTGTGCAATATGTGGGTTTTTTTAAATTCTTAATAAACACAAAAGGGTTAGTGACTTTTTAGCCAGCCACAGAAAACAAATATTTGTACGAAAAAAGTTCAAACGTAACACTTACAAGTCAAGAAAATCATATCAATACCGTTCATATATTTTTCCACAAATACTCCTTTCAAAATTTACGATTATTAAGTAGATGGTAATGTTTAAATAGCAAGAATGGGACATAGTAGCCTCTGGCTAATTAAAATAATCTCCTCATGTAAAGACAAAACAGCGTTTAAACATTGCAAGCACAAAGTGGGAGAAATTATAATATAATAAAAAACAAACCACCACCCACCCACCGCCAAAACTTCCCCAGTAGTTAGGAAAAGAATAGGTCTAAGTTTTATATTTATACATGAACCAACATAACAGTTGTTGTGTAAACACATACATGTACATATGTCAAACCACAAGATGTTGGCTAAGATAGTAAAATTACAGTACAAAAACATAATTCTGCTCATATCGCTAACCATTGTCATCACTATCGTCTCACCTTAGAAATCGTTGACACCTTACTGTGCTGACAGAACAATTGGTAGCATGTGAAGCAGATGGAGTACCGTACAATAATAAATTTACTTTTCCAGACTGATGCAAGTTGTCAAGTAAAACACAAGTATATTTGATTCTGATAATTTAGAAAAACATGACCTATATTGACTAATTTGAAACCCAACAATGACAGGAAAGAGATTCCAGACTTACCAAAGCATCAACATTTATCGTCCAATGCCAATGTGAACGAACAAATTTGATTCCTGACTTGAGACAGGGAGTCACCCTTATAAGGCAACTGGTGTTTTGAAACAGGTCCTCTCAACCTTTAAAATATTCATTAACTACAGACTGTAGTGTTTCCAAAATGTATAGATGTAACCACCCACTCCAAACCCAAAGTTTGTCACTTCTGCCAAAAATAAAAAGAGACCTGGTAGGCATATCACTTTTTGGTTCTCCTGATTAGTCAGCCAGCTGAGTTAGCAGCAAAAGGAGGAAAGTAGGCCTACATCGATTCTGTGATATTTATGAATCTGGAACATTATAAACACACTCTACCTCCATTATAACTACGAGTCGGAGAACACAGCTCACGGCACAGCATAGCCAATGAAGTATTTATCAAATAGATTAGAAAAACATGAGCAATATTCTAAATTTCAAACCCAACAATGACAGCAAAGAGATTCCACAGTTACCAAAGCATCGACATTCATCATCCAATACCAATGTTAAGAAACAAATTTCACTCCTGACTTGAGACAGGCAGTCACACTTATAAGGCAACTGGTGGTTTTAAACCGGTCCTCTCAACTGCAGGTTATAGTGTTTCCAAAATGTAACAATTTCACTCACTCTTGCCAAGACAATTTGTCTATATTCATGAAATAGTGGACACAGCAGCATAAAATGAGTCACTGTTTCGGTCCGAAAGCCACAGTCACAAACTGGAGAGTTACAAAGAGTAAGAGAAAACAGATGGACGTTTAGAGCACTCAAGTCAACTCTCAGCTGATGTAATAAAGTGTTCAATCTACGTGGCCCATATCCCAGACGGAGCAGTTCTGAAGAAAAGTGGATTAATTTGGTTATAACTTTAAAAGCATTTTACGCAGGGGTATTTCTCACATTTAACGGCAGCGTAGCCCAGAGACGACTTCTTGACGGAATTAACAAGTTTTCAAAATCCAATTTGCGTGACACTGCCAGTATTTGATAATCAATATTTCGCACGTCGCACATGGAAATATTTCCATTCATACTGACATTTGGAATCAAATTTTGCATATACTCAGGACACAGGCTATCAACAATTTTATAATATACTTCTAAAAAAAGATGTATCGTCAGCAAATAAGCATGCTTTACCAGTTAAAACATCCACCAAATCATTTATAAAGACAAGGAACAGCAAAGGCCCTACGACACTACCTTGCGGGACACCAGATTCTATTGACACCCAGTCGGATGCAAACTATTAAGTACAACTGGCTGTTTTCTGTAACTTATATATAATTTGATCCACGACATCATGGATCACAAATTCCTAGTCCATGTAATTTATGTAGGAGACCACGATGCCAATCCCAATCAAAAGCTTTAGATACGTCTAA
The DNA here is from genome assembly GCA_964020975.1 of Hermodice carunculata. Classification (NCBI taxonomy): domain Eukaryota; kingdom Metazoa; phylum Annelida; class Polychaeta; order Eunicida; family Amphinomidae; genus Hermodice; species Hermodice carunculata. The sequence goes on from OZ026617.1 coordinate 30,458,139, forward strand.
AAACAACACTCGCATTTCTTTTCCTTGGTCAATTGCATGATGTAATTCATGAACAATGCCAAGCAGTTGATGAACCGTACAATCCATAATTGCAAGGAGTGAGAAAGTCATTTGAAGTGAAGAAATTAAACAACCTTTTAAACATACAAAGAACACGTTTAGTTTCCTTGTATTCAGAAAATATTTCACATTCTATAACTAGGTATGTATCTCAAATAATCTTATAATTTCATTATAACTGGACTTCTCAGTAAGAACCTTTGCCGATTGCACTTTTGGTGACACTTCCTGCCGTCATGTTATGTTAACGCTGGACCAAACTTCGAAATTCGACGGTCCCCCCCCCCCAAAAAGGAATATACGAATACAGAAGCCAAAGCCAGACATGCTCAGCACATCACCCCGCACATTTCAAAAGCACATCGCTTTGGCTTTCTATATTTAAGATATAGAAATAGAAACCTACAATATCTCTTTACATTGAATAGCATTTTCACAGAGGAAAAGATTTGTCGGCTTGGTTTGTAAGAAATGCCCACGTTTCTCTCCATTGTCTCTGTGTGGTAAAATGCTTTTGCTATTTTCTGTGGTTTTCTTCGATACTCATGGTTACCTGAACAGTTGTTCCTGTCTTGAGTCCCCATTTGTACTTATGTAGTATCTGAAACCAAGAAACATTAACCGTTTAAAGACGAAAAAGGCACAGCACAATATAAGTGTTGTAATTTTTTCGGATACACGCGTTGCTAAGATTCAGATTCGAACCAAGTGTTTGAACATATAAATACACCAAAAGACGACGAGGCCAACACAGAGCGCTTGACCGTGTTTTCATAGTCGGCAGTGGGATATCTTTCATATGAAAATTTGCTTTATTTTTCAACTGTTGGCATAAAATATTATTCAGAGCTAAAATTATACAAAAACAGCAATCACACTACCTTTCACAAAATTATGTGTCAATTTTGTTAACCGACTAGAGCGCGAGCGAGTTAATGTTTTCAACGCAGATAGGCGACGCTTTGCCTTCTGGTCCGCTCCACATGTCACATATTATTAATGAAACATCCAACACTTCCCAGAAATAAAAAGCGTGGTATCAGACGGACTCTAGTTGTAATTGTCCGCGTCACCTATCCACTAATATGCATTTCCCTCCGACATTGCGCAGGGTGTTAGACCATTAGACCTGACAAGACTACCTACACAAATTTGTTTTCTTTGTCAATGCCAACTATTTCTTTTGCTGCTTTTGTTCCTCGCGTCAAAAATGTCTTTCTTCCCGGACCGTCAGCCTGTAATTGAATATAAAGACGCCTGTTATACGAGCATCATTTGCTTTCTTTACGTTACAAAAAAAGTGTTTCAGCAGTATTTTTTCAATAAAGGTCAGTGAAGTCACAACGTCCTTGAAATTGCAGAGTGTGGACTTTGTCAATCTAGATATATGTTTTCATATTTTGCTTGTCATGTATATCAGTTGTGCATCGAGAAGCAACACATAAGGACGTGTCATCAGCTTTGTCAAAATTCACGTTATCTCTTAAAAATCCGCACCTGATCAAAGACGATACCTGTTTCAGGTCATACAACAGCTAGTATGTATCCAATTCTATACATGTGGACAACCCACAGTATTTAATCAGGATTCCTTAACTAATACCATTCCATTATCAATGTCTATCAATAAAATGATATATTAAAACTGAAGCCATGACTAGTAATTGCATTGTGTGTATACCCTGGACGTACCAATTAAGCAGATTCATATTCAAATCGCCACTAAATAATAATGATTAAAAGTCCAAATTGTAAAAATGATAAAAGGTGACAAAGTTATATAAAATGAAGGAATGGAGGAAGCGAGGTAGTGAGGAAGTGAGGAATTGACAGTTATTATAAGGTCGTGCTCACTTGGACCGATACTTCTGACACATGCTTGAATGCCCCAGCACCTGTCCCTTCGTCTATTGGATGAACAGTCACATAATGATTATCGTCAAAGAACATAAGGGACTGTGCTGGCTGCAATAAACACAGATTATTGGACATTTGATAAGATCCGTACATGTATAAATTATTAGCTGCCCTGAATATCAATTCTTCCTTGAATATATAGAAGCTCAATCTGATCCTGGATAAATGAGCATGTGTGCAGTATATATGAACCCACTCCACCATACCCTTTGATCTTTAATATCTATGTTTTGAATTTCAATAGAGATGAAAGAACTATTCAAAGACAAACTCAGAGCAACGTAAAAAGATTGGATGTGGTATTGTCATGGGATTCAAACTAGTTATCAAGCCGTGAAGAAACTTCGTGGCAGACAATGCTTTAGCCTATACGCTTTAGGAGTTGTTACCAGGACAATATCCAGTCAAGCACATATATTACTAAAACCTTAAGGTATGATTTCCGAAAATTTTCTGAATTTTTAACACGTACACGCTTAGCGTAACAGTTTTCCTCGGCGCAGTCTGTGATTAACGCTCAGAGTACACGGAGGAAAGCTATATTGACTATTGCCATGCTATCCTGATAAGTCTTCCATGACACTTTCATTCCACATATTTTAACATAGCGCGAAATTTAAGAAAATGGATTAAGTAGACGCCATCTTAAATTACTGGTCGTCGTCAACGAGTTTGACAGGGAAATCCTTCAGCCATCTTGATTATGTTTAAACCAAGGCAGGGCCCGACTCCTTCAATAGGGGGATATTGTTCCGCTCACTTCAATGACCAATATTAATGGAAGTTTTGATAATAACCCAACAAAAACTGCATATGTTCAAATGTTTGGAGTAACCAAATTCCAAATGCAAAAAGTAAACAACTAATTTTGATGTAAAAATTTTCAACTGTGAATATGTAAATGTTGTACACCAGGTAAATTTGATTATAAACTACACATTTTGGTCCAGCTTTTTCTTAAACACAGAATTCAAGTACAGTTTATTTTCCACAAAAGCATTTTCAAAGTTCTGAAAACGTTATTTGTAGCTCTATTATTCTGAACTTCTAGAGCGGAGGAAAAAAAACTGAATGAATCAAATTCCAAGCTCGAAAGTAAGCCACCAAACACACACAATTTAAAATTCACTATCTTAAAAAAATCAACACTGGAAAACATAAACAATTTGACTTGCAGAACGCTGGAAACAGATAGGACGAAACGTGTTTTAATCGAGGTACTCTAGTCTTTCTGGATAAAATTTTAGGGTAAGAGCTTTGCAATTGCAAACCTCCGTAGTACTTGTAAAACATCTATGGACAGAAACATACTTACCACTGTCACCCACCCCTTACTGACTATTAGTATGTGGTTCTACAAAAAAGGAAAGCGCGATGTACTGTATAAAGAAGCCATGACAATGTGGGAATTCTGTGATCATGATTTACTTTCAATATCTTTTTACCAAGGTGTAGAGCCATTACTGAAATATCCATGGGTCATCAAAAGTAGCTGTCCGAATTTGATCACAGTAACTCTTGCAAAAACTGATAATGTGTTAGAAGTGAATGAAATTCTTTGCATCATTTACTTCCCATGTCAGTTGTTATTTACGTGCCGAGTGCTCTATGGTGCCACTTTAAGTAAATGGGTTCTTTAAAGTTGATATACATCATAATGTTCACATCAGTGTTGCCAATGTACTTACAACTTGGACCACTCAAGAAAAGTACCTGAATTATCCACATGATTTCCACGTTTTTTTGTTCAACTAGATATTCATTACAATACAAATCATAAAGGTACATGTAGCATTGAAAGGCTTAATTAATCCACGTGGTTAATTCATGGACGAACATGTGGTGCAGTTAATGAAATTCAACAGGAGGTCCTTATGTGGTTTGGTAAAAACTTTCCTATGGGTAGTGAAAAGAGGTACTAAAGTAGCGGATCACATAATACCATATCATACCTGATATTATATACATTGCTCTTACAAACTTTAATCTAAAAATTCCAGAGAATGGACTATAAGACGACATTAATAATACTGGGAAACCAGTTGTTTATAGCAGGCAAAAATGACACGCCAACATAACGGCATTTAAATCTCTCCTGGTTAATGCATTTGGTAGACAAGTACAATGCTGCTATACCAGCCTCTATGTATACAGATCAAATTACTTGCTGGGCAATGACGCATAACATGGTTTCAAAATAAAATATGAGAAACGGAACTGGATTAATTCCAGTCTATAAAAACAAGCAGTAGTAATAACTTCTCGAAATAACAACACCAGAAATTAATGTATAACCATACAAAAAACATTCATTTCTAGAAACATATTGTGGAATAATTAAGATCCAAGTTTTTGTAAAAACAATCCACAAGTCCCTCAAATATTTGAAGACAGAATGCACAAAGAACGACTGAAATGGACACGGCCATTTCCGCACAGTTCACAGTTATTTTATCAGCTCCGGATTCGGTTTATCACTAAGATTGAATGAGATATGAAAAAAAAAAGCATGTAATTGATTTTATTCCATTAATGGCATTATAAAATATTTCAGTAAGGTCAGGTGAGGAATACGTAAGCGGTGGCTACAGCATAACTTTGAATGAAACTATATTGTCTTGGTGTTTCTGCAAGACAACCCATAAGCAGATGTATCGTAAATGTTTCGATATATTTGGGGTCAGTTTATTTTTAAAATCATCGTCTAACTATATGTGCTACAGTGGGAAGCTACGATAGTTTTGGTTTTCCTTCTCCTGCTTATAATGAAGACTCAACTAACAGCTCTCATTGGCATGAATTTGGGCAGGAAAAGTTCAACCCGTGCCAAAGAAAAATATTTATATGTTGCACGGTTTTGGCAGAGGACAGGCCGTGCTGAAGATCTGAATTTACAAGTTTAATGCAAAATCTTTCAGAATAACGAGAAACACAATTCGGGGGGGGGGGGGGCATGTTGAACCATCTCCGTTTTTATTTTTATTTTGCTTTGTTTGTTTGTTTTTGTTTTCTTTCCGTCATTTAAAACACAACGGCAGATGAATAATTTTAATGCATTCCAACTTTGATATGAAGAAAAGTCTCGTAAGATTTCATGACTGATATACATGTTTACGAACCTGTCTTAATCCCTATAACAACAAAGTCACCAGGCTTAATGCATTCAACTAAAGTGATGTTTGTAAAATGGACTAATGTAGATCACCATCAGCAGAGCATATGCTTCAATTTAAACAGATGTCACCGTAATTTTCAGGTTAAAAAAAATATACATTCTGATACTCAAACGCAGTTTGAACCGCGAAACGTTTTATTGAATTGTAGCTAACTGCAATTTTGAAAGCTCTGGTTTAACAGGTCATGCCTTCAAAAATATAATTATACAAATTCGACCACAGCAATGCGCATGGTCGGCACAAGCCTCTATAGATTATTTAAAAAAAATAAGAAAACACACACACACATCAAACAGTATGAATTAATCTGGGATGCAAGTTACAGTGCTCATAACAACTCACCGTTGTGCACAATCCGTTTGTCACATTGCACAATGACGTCATTTCTCTATTTTGGACTCGATTGGTCCAGGATATCATCACGTGTGTGTCATTAATATATTTGACCATTGTATAGTAATGTTCTCTGTAAATAAAAACAAAAGTGACCATGCTCAATTAAATGCATTTATTGTCACTAGCCTAGTTCATGTTGGACGCATGGACATCCACCATTTGGAAAAAAAAACACGATCACACTATTTCATTTCACTTGGTTGCCTTTGGACTGATCATTTAATCTTGAAACCATTCCTACAGTCCTCATTTTATTCTGTGATAATATTAGTTGCATCTGACCAAACCTAATTTATATGTAAATCAACATTAGAAAGTCAATTCCTGCTGTTACCATTCACTCACGAGTAAAATAAAACCTCTGTTCTGCTCTATTTTCAAAAGGCCTTTCGTAGAATTATACAGCACAAAAATCGCACAATTTTGTTATTCGAAATTGGATCACATCGTAAAGAACATCAATATCATAACAGCACAATTTGGCCAGCTTTATAGCACGTGTTCCCAATGAATATGCAAATAAGGACATTGTGAAGACACCTATAAGTGCCCGGAGGTGCATCCTCCTTTGTGGCATTTTCATACGAAAATTGCAGTAATCCTGGATTGAGCTGTCAGCAGTTTTGACATGTGAGAAGCTCAAAGTGCCAAAAACTACATTCCACATATTTTATCCATACCTTTTGAGGCTTGGTGAGACAGACGTTTGACCAGTCCATACAGATATTACGTGCAGTGTCTTATTACACATGTTGTGAAATTTTGAATTTTTTAGCAAGTGGCATTACGAATTGACTGACACTCTTTGTCACGGCAGAATAATTCCATACCCCGACTCTGAATCGAAAGAACAATTCAAGTAACAGATCTGTGACAACCTGCTTGTCAGTGGTTTATTAATATAAGACAAGGCTACTTGTTATTGCAAGGCATGACAGGTAAATACGTGGGCGAGTCAGTTCATACATCAGTCAAAGGGAGTTTTATCAGGATTTCTGGGTTTTAAGCCGCAGCTTTACTAAATGGCAGGACGTCTCCTCAAAGGATGTCAATATGTTATACATGAATACAAGTATGAGTGTTTTCATCTGTTCAGAATTCAGTCACGCATTTTGCATCAGCTGCAGCGCGGTTATAGATAAATACTCCATTGCGCACGTACAGTGTGTAAGAGTCAACACAGCATTCCACCTTCAAACGAATATGAATAGTTCTAAGTTGTATAGATATCCCCTTTGATGATATTGAATTAAATCATCACCTGATAGTAACCTTTTCCTCCCAAAAATTATCACCAAGATTGTTAAAATTCTTCGTTGAAACATACCAACGTGCCCAGTGTAAATTCGCTCTTATTGCATTATTTGACCCCCATGCTCCACCTGTCGCTAGCTTGTATGATCTGTAGCAATCGGGCTGTGACTTTCAATTGAAAATTGGCTTGCCAGACGATGTAAATAATGGGCAGCCACAGCATGACTCGCACGCCATTACAAACATTTAGCCAAGACCTTTACTAACTCGTGATACAAATGATATACTTGTTTTGTCATTATTTTCTGTATTTTTTCACAGCAGTGTGTTATCTTTAAATTTGGTTTGAACTTATAACGGCCATCAAGAAACATCACGTAACGATGCAAGAGCTTTGACACGATCAATCGTGAACATGCACATCTTTACTAGATAACAACATCGGCAACATGCAATCGGCCTTCTGCTGCAATCCGCATACATTTCTTTCGCTGATTAAGTTTTAGTGAATTTTCAACATTTTTTCTTATGATAATTATTTTTAGATATTATAATTTTACTCGAGATGTTATTGTGCGGCATTGTAATCATAAACATGTCAAAAATGGTGGATAAGGTGTGATTGTGCCATATAGTAACAATAAACACTTCAAAGAATCATATGAGGTGTGATTGCGACTGATTCTAATAATAAACGCAAGAAAAACATTAGTCATAATTCGGGGGGGGGGACTTTTGCATAAACTGTAATTCCTCAGCTAGGGTTTTTAAAATATGACTGCTGAGAAAAACAAAAACAAAAAACCCACGCAAATTAAACTTGTAATCCCCGGAGAATTAAAAATCTGTTTGGGAAGAAAATTAATGATAACGCGTATATTAGTCTTTTTTTGCAATTATTCAATCCATTGCCTTCTCTTCCCTCAACGGACACGTCCTGTTCGCTCGAAAGGACCGTGCCAGCAAAACCCGTGGTATTTGAGAAAGCATCCACGAGACAACAAATGAGTTGCTTTCCCGAAGTCAACCTGCATAAAGTAACATGGGATCAATCACAAAGAAGACGCGTAACGACAATTCAAGGTAAAGTAATACACTGGCATAGATTGATGGGTCCCGATGGCAGTTGTGTGCTCTAAGCGTCAGATATCTCGCTGTCTCAGCATCAGTGTTGGGTATTTATTGCAGGGGTCACAATTTACTTCCTCTAAGATTTATTGGAGAGGGTACTACCTGCTCCCTGGTTTTCATCCGATTTCTGTAATATTGCGACAGACATGGCGCATTCCGTGAGTCATTTGGCTGCGCAAGGAGCACTCTTTGTGACATTTGGCCGGCCACAAGGAGGTCGTCTCCCGTAATAACTCCCTCAAAGTCATTTAATTGGGATCCAGCGCCAAATATAGACTACTGAGGCTGTCTGTGCCCGGAATAATAATTTGGGGACTTTCCCCTTTTTATAGGAAGACATAGACAACAATTGTGTCTTTGCGGGAGACTCCAATGTTTCTCTTTGTATCTGGTCCGCATTCAGGAACGAAATTTGCTGGTTGCATGGCTAAGGCTAAATAATCGAAGAACAACAACGAATAAACTGTTCCTTTAACTCTTTGTTTGTTGTGTTGATTATAGTGCACTGTACAATTCAAGTTCAAAATGTGGCTTGTGATATGCGACGTACATTGTCATATTGTTTTGGAGACTTAAACATTTTCAAACGAATCATGTTATGAAACATTCAGAACAACTCATGTTACAGAGATAATTTTATAACATTAACAATTTCTACAAACTGTGAAATAAATTGTTTTTGGAGTATTAACAATTCTTCCCAGTTTGTATCTAAAATCAAAGATGTAAAGGCAAAAAATATCAAATGTTTTGATTTTTCTACACTGTACACAAATCTACCCATAGATGAAGTCAAAAGTTCACTTTCAGAATTAATTAGCAAAATGTTTAAACATAATGGTAAACCATACATAAATATTAATTCATATACAAAGAAAGCATATTGGTCACACAATAAATATTCAAAAAGTAACGTTAAATCTTACACTGTTGAAACTTTGATAGATGCTATAAAATTTCTCTTGGATAATACTTTTGTTCAATGCGGACCATTGGTTTTTCAACAAATAAAAGGCATTCCAATGGGTAGCAACTGCTCCCCTTTACTGGCAGATTTATATTTAACCTGGCTTGAATTTAAGTATATGAATAAATTGATGAAAAAGGACTTTCAAATGGCTACAAAATTATCAAACAACGCAAGATATATTGATGACATTGCTTGCGTAAATGTACAAAATTTCAGTGAAATTGCTAAAGAAATTTACCCTAAAGATATCTCTTTGGAGGGTAACAATTCATATGGTTTCAGAGATGTGTTTTTGGACTTGGATATTCAGGTCACTAATGACAGGTTTTGTATTAAAGTCTATCACAAAATAGATGAGTTTAACTTTGAAGTAGTTAATTATCCTTTCCCGGACAGTAATATTTCGGAAACTATTGGATATTATACGTTTTTGTCACTGATTTTGAGATTTGGTCGTATTTGTTCTAAATTTCAGGACTTTGCATCTAGAACCAAATTTATTTACAATAAACTTGAGTCAAGAGGATTCAAAGATGTACTTTTGATCAAATATTTCTACAAATTTTGCTGTAAATATCCCGAGATGGTTAGAAAGTTTGGCTTCAATAATTTTAGAGATTTTAGACTTGCCTGTTTTGCTACTTAATTTTATCTTTTGGCATCATTCTGTTTTAATGTTCACCTTTCAGACATTTTAGGCTAGCTTGTTTTCTGTTAGGTCAAACCCCCAGGGGCTATAGGTAGCAAGCAGCTACTGACGACAGTTACAAGCTCGCCTAATTGTGCTTGATATCTGTTTAAGAAATATTACATTTTCGTTGCATTCTCTTGCCTTAAGTACAAATAATGACTTTCATTCTTTTCTAACTTGCCCTATAATTTAGCTGTTAATATCCAAAGATTATTAGAAAGTTTGGCTACAATAATTTACAGTTTTTAGACTTGCCGGTTTTGCTACTTAACTTTATCTTTTGGCATCATTCTGTTTAAATGTTCACCTTTCAGACATTTTAGGCTAGCTTGTTTTCTGTTAGGTCAAACCCCCAGGGGCTATAGGTAGCAAGCAGCTACTGACGACAGTTACAAGCTCGCCTAATTGTGCTTGATATCTGTTTAAGAAATATTACATTTTCGTTGCATTCTCTTGACTTAAGTACAAATAATGACTTCCATTCTTTTCTGACTTGCCCTAGAATTTAGCAGTTAATATCCAAAGATTATTAGAAAGTTGGGCTACAATAATTTACAGTTTTTAGACTTGTCGGTTTTGCTACTTAACTTTATCTTTTGGCATCATTCTGTTTTAATGTTCACCTTTCAGACATTTTAGGCTTGCTTGTTTTCTGTTAGGTCAAACCCCCAGGGGCTATAGGTAGCAAGCAGCTACTGACGACAGTTACAAGTTTGCCTAATTGTACTCAAAATCCTGTTAAGAAAAATTGTTTTGATAACATGTTTTTTGACATAAATGCTAATGACTTTCAGTCTTTTCTGACGTGCCTAAATGAACATTTACTCAAAATTGACAGTATTTTCTTAAATGTCACAAACCTGATACATTAAGCTGATACATTGACTCAGAGTTGGCAGTTAAATAGAGCTTAATTGTTTGGGGGGTAGATGTCATCACAGAGTTTGTTTTACATTTCTGGTGCAGGATGTCCATTGTTACAGTCCTTGTTGGGATTTCCCTTGGTTTGTACAGGTGGTCTAGTTGCAACTGTTTATTTTACTATCACTGGGACTGAATATAAGGCCCCAGCTTGTTTCCACTTCAGTTATACACTGGCGGGTGGTTTAACTAGGATAAACTGTCCAGCCAGAGAGGGTACATATTGGTTCAGGGGTAAGTCAAATTGTTCTTATCTCAACCTGTACTATACAAATTTAGTAATTATGGTTTGTTTGACAGGGGTTCTTCTTTCATAACGAAGCTCTGCATTTATAAGCAAAACTTCACGTATTTAGCTAATTCATCATTTGCCACGTTCTTATTTATTCTTTATTATATGGGTTGTCTTTGCTGAATATTTAGCTTAGACAAGGAGCCGCTACTCAGAGAGACATGTACGGGTAAAAGGCTCCGAAACATGTTGAGTAGTTACCCGCTGAAGACCCTTTAATTTATTTGGGCTGATACAGCCTATGTCAAAATTTTACAGAGGAACGTGTGCAAAAAAGACAATGGTAATTCCATATGTATACAGGTTAGACAGGGACAGGTTAGCTTATGGAGAGTAAAGAGTTCGAACTGCAGAATAGGATATTGACTACTAGGAAGTGGTTCTGGGCAAAAAGACACAAATACAATTACCCCATGTGAAATTTGTTTAAATGCGCCCAACCCTGTTCTCTACATAAACATATAAATTTTATTGCCTGTCCTCTGCCGCTGTTAATACTAGTCATGTAAAGAATCCTGTTCAAACCTATTCTCTAACATTTTTTGAAATTGGGGATGGGGATGGAGCAGGTAATACAGAATACTTACTGATGTCTGAGTTCCACAGGCGGCATAAGTCTCCTTGGCTTTGCGTGTGGATTGTTGACCATTAGAACGTGAAGTGTAGCCTCTGAATTAGGCCCAGGAGTATTTCCGTTCACGTTACCCGCCTGGAAGACGAGAAGATGCGATAATGGAGCATAATTTGACCATTTAAGCAATGTTAATACTCATCGGTAGCAATCTGGACTCCACCTGCGATGTTGCTATGGCTTTGGATAGTCAAACGGTCAACAGTTCCAACATGGACAATTTCTGGTATTTAACAATCACCACCCCACCCCACCCCACCCCACCCCCCGCGAGGAAAAAAACGAACCACGTGGTATTTTTTTAATCAGGATAGCAAGATAATGTTAAGAAATGTGAACCATAGTAACTGTTTCTTTTATATCTGGTTCATAAGGTAGCGATTAATATTTCAAAGCCAGATGCTTGTCGCAAGAGCACTTATTAAGGTCAACAAAGGAAAACCATGCCCACCCGGACGTCTGCCCTGAACTTGCAGGAACAAAATTTCAATCTTTAACGGTTGTATGGTAATTTTGCCATGAATAATAACATAATACTGTTGGAGTTGAGGCAACATTAGAAAATCTGCACAACCACGAAGTTACAATTAAACGGTCAGTTTAAAAAGACCCCTCGAATGAGCTTTATGTTATACAATTGTGTACAAAGGCCACACATACGTTCGCTGATACTGTTTTCTTGCATGGAGCAATTGACCAGATTGAAACTAACTGTAATTTAATTGCACATTTTTCCTTTGAGGAAACATTTTCAAACAATCGATATATTTTTCCGGTGCGACACAACAGACAACACGCATATAGTTGCAGAAATGACAGACGTTACCGATGTACGTGCAAGAGTTTCGAGAGACAATGAAAAAGTATAGGAACAGGGTTTATTCGGTAATATAAACCGACAAAGCACGGAAAACCAAAATCATTATCAGGGTTATACATGGCTGATAAGACTACATGCATGAACTAAGGATGAAGGGTTTCTTCCCAACTGTAACCTTGTATTCGTGGTCAAACACAATGATGAAGACTACCACAGTGTAATGAATACCAAAACTATCATGGAATGGTTTGAAACCAAACTTATTCCTGCATTAAAAGTGCCAAGTGTGGCTGTCCTTGACAATGCAGTTTATCATAATAAGCGACAAGAAGGACAGTATATCTTGTAACATGGGACGCAGAAAACTTGCCATTCGGGAATGGCTTCAGTCAAGTAGTATTGAATATGATCCGAAATTTAGGAAACCAGAACTTCATTAAATGATTCGGAGAAACAAGCCTCCCCTAGTGCTAGTACCAGATGCCATTGCAAGGCAATATTGACATGTGGTGCTCCGTACCCCTGTCATTCAGTGTGAATTCAACGCCATTGAACTGATATGGGTCAAGGTGAAGTATCAGTAACTGAAAGAAATAAAACTTTCAAGATCGAAAATGTCAACGAACTCGTACCGCTTGCCTTTGTAAAAGTATCTTAGGGAGATTGGGGGGAGGCTGCTGAACATGCTGAGAAAAAAGAAAAATACTGTTGCAAAACTGAATGGTGACAGGGGAGATTTACCAGGTGATTATATATATCCAGATAGGGACAGTGATATTTGCAGTGACACCAGTTCATCTGAAGAATATGACAGTAGCAGCGAGGACCAGAGCACAGATATGACCAGTTTTCACATGGCAAGTTTAGAGATGTCCCCTTGTTAGTCTTGCAGATTACAGTATTCTGGAGTCACAGCCTGGGTTAAATCCAACTGATCTATTCAACATTGCTACTCCCTGGCCCACATATACATGGACTGCTTCCAATATCACTCACTTTTTATGGTTACTGGATGACAAAAAGTAATTCTGGTATACTATTCACTAAAGTCTATGGATGTGGCATCCATTTGTACATTACAAAATGTATGTTATATCATGATATTTTTTATACGTGATCCTTCATGATTTTAGTTCTTCGATACATTCTAACTTTATGGACTTCAGTATTTCGGCTATCCTTCAGATCCTCTGTTCATGTGCTCTGCCGTCATCTTCGTTTGTGTAAAGGCAGTGCACTAGCGCGCCTGCTTAGTTTTGTCGCAAGCAATCAAAGAAGCGTCGTAACGCGATGCAGTGCGGGAGGTGAGGGGCTAGTCCTGTACCCAAATATGGGTTCGACTTGGGGCAAGTGCATGTACATATACAGTAGTTACAGAAAAGCGTCCCGGCATGGTGGGTTCGGCAGAGTACTCAATTTGATCTAATTACACGTGTGCGCGGGTATGGCACAACACGCTTTAGCTCCGGGCTCTTGCTGCAGAATGTGAACTGTTCTGACAGCTCAGAGACCTAAGTATTATCTGGCTTCTAAAGGTCCCCCAATGGTTCAGCTTCTATCACGCAAGCCTCAAACAACCACTTTATTACAACTGGAGCCAACTTATCTGTCTGGCCTGAAAAACGTACCTCGAAATGTGCCGTGCAGCAAAATGTCTGGCTTTTCAAGGCATTTTCTCGCTACATTAAGTTGTATTTATTACGCGTAAAAATTGACCTTCACACATAGATGTACGATTGATATTACATGTAATCATATTTACCGATATCGTTAAATCATTCGGTGATATTACGAAATAATATTTGATATTTCCAAATATTGAATGGTATGTTTAAATATTAAAAAAATTTCATCTATCGCTACTTAAACAGTGCCGAGTACATGATTTTGTTTGCATGGGCATGATAATGAACCATGGGTTTGTTTGCACAGTCATTATGGACAATAGTAATTCCATATGTATACAGGTTAGACAGGGACAGGTTAGCTTATGGAGAGTAAAGAGTTCGAACTGCGGAATAGGATATTGACTAATAGGAAGTGGTTCTGGGCAAAAAAACACAAATACAAATATAAAAATTCAGTTATACCTCAGCGATTTATTGATATGGCTAATCTATTGAGACGCATCGCTATTCACATAGTAAGTAGCGATAGATGAAAAAATTTAGCGGTATTGCTAAATCATTTAGAGTACCTGTAACTCATTCAGTGATATCGCTTAAGGTGGAAGTTCTAAAACCGGCACCTTTGGATAGCCTCTAATCACTTTTTCATATTTTTGGATAGTCTGATACCTAAACTACATGTTCCCAAAAACTCAGATGTGTCAACATAAAATTTATATGAGATAATTGACCTCAAAACTTTTGTTTACACTGAAAAGTTTAAACAGTGCCGAGTACATGAGTTTGTTTGCATGGGCATGATAATGAACCATGGGTTTGTTTGCACAGTCATTAGTCCATGACCCCTGGAAACCAATTGGGCCATTGACAAGGGTCACTCACACGAAACCATAAGCCGTGGAGAGAAGAATGGGCCAGTTCAGACTAATCACTACTATTGTTCTGATTACTTTGATCTCTATTGATGTAAAAACAAATAAGCACAATCCACTTACTGGTCCCCAATTATGGATAGCTGCATGTGAACCCACACTCAAACAAGCCAAGTGTGGTGTTCCCAAGTTAAAAAAAAGGTCGAGATTTAAGCCACAAAATATATTTTTATTCAATGACAACATCACAGAGGTAAAGCTTTTTCTTTCACACAATAATTAAAACAAAGGACAGAAGAAATGAGTATGTGTGATATTACAGCCATAAATGGTTAAGAATAAGCAACTTTTTCATTCAATGCGAGTTTCTCAAAACGGTATTTTTCTCAACCTCTACAATTTGTATCTCGCCTCACAAGCGAACGAATTGCCATATCACACTAAGATCAACGGATAATAAAAGAATATCATATCCAGGAACGGTTATCGGGATTTTTTTTCCTGACAACCCCTTCCGTGACTTTTGGAGCAATTTATAGAAGGAAACTGAACAACCTGTCAGGACTAAATTAAAAATTGTATCACTTTTTATTTATGCTTTTTCAGGACAAACCATTGAATTCGATCCTGGACATGGATATACATTTCAAATTTCTTCTGATTTCAACTGAAAAAAAATTGTGTGACTTCTGCGCAAATAATGTGAAAATCCTACCAAGTCAGAAAGAATGCTTTAAAATCCGAAAAAAAATTCTAATCCTGCAAAAAAACTCTATGGATACAAATCTATGGATATGTAGTAATCAGAAAATGTATAGATTTAATGTACTTTAATGTACTTGTGAAAAAATTAAATGGGTAATTTCAATCTAAAGTTGAATTCAAAATGAATTAGAGGAATCACTGATTGATTTCGTGAAATACTAAATTATTTGGGGGTACTGCCAAATTATTTTCCGATATCACTAATTTATTTAGCTGTTAAAACGGCTCCTTGCATTAATTCGAAAAACTCCTGTGCGACTATATGAGAAGTACTCTTGCTATGACGTGGATGGGATCCCACTCACGTTTCCTTCCCCTTTGTCTTATTTTATGGTACGAATGTGAAGAAAAAGGTTCAAAGTCGGTGGCTGTAATTTGAGGTGAAATAAGTACATGTAATATACTCGGAACTGAGTTGTTGGAGACTAAATTTAAGTACTTACCTTTGGATAAGGCACTTCCAAAATGTTACTATACATGTGAGCGGACGGACCGAACCAGGGGTATCTCATATTAGGCACTCGACTATCATTGAATGTAGCATAGACCAGGCTTGTGGCGGAAGGAGACCAATAGTGAGCCGTCTCACTGCCAAGTACATCCTCTAAAAATACAGATAAAATGACATCAAGACGTGTATTTTATGGTATATTACATGAAACTGGTGCACAATTCATACTCTTGGATTTTGCAATATTTTAACTGCAGGAAATAAGTTCCTGGCGCAATGTCATTCTTTTCATTTCCTTTAGAAGACATACCTGAGCAATCCGTCTTGCTCATCCAATAGTGCTCTAGTCATCGGAGACCCTGTTTTTATTCGAACGTGTAACGAAATCACGTTGGGTATTTATTACTTTCCAGCAGACAGATAAAGATACAATTCTGATGATGGAGATGTGTCTATCATCATCAGCAGCAGCAGCAGCATCATCATCATCATCATCATCATCATCATCATCATCATCATCATCATCATCATCATCATCATGAGAGAAAACTAAATATTAAAAACTGGCACATTTTCATGGTTTAACTGTTTCTCTTAGTCTGTATGACTGGCATTTGCATTATCAACGAAATTTACCTTCATACAACCAGTCTGGAACACCATTTAAAACATAAGGCTGATCTTGGCCTGACTTTGTAAGGCGACGTGGTTGAGATGTGGGGTTGTCCATATAATAAAGGTCATTTTGGTAAACAAACGTCTGTAAAAGCAAATGGCAAACGTCTGTAAAAGCAAATGGAAAAAAAATATGGAATGTAACATTTGATATGTGTGTGTTTATCAAGCCCCTTTCCTCAAGGCACGGTTTGATGAACTTGTGTATAAACCTAGTAAGGCTGGTTTTCGGGGGTGGTAGAAGGATAAAAAAGCAGAAACAATATTTGCCCCTTTAGGGCGTGGTACACTTTATGACTCACAAATGTTTACCTTCTCTCTATGGTTACCACCTGTTACCCTAAAAAGATATATTTTCTGAAAGAAAATATAATATCAAGTTTACTTCTGGCACTCAATATAATGTTTTAAGTATCGCTACAAATGCAATTCAATTTTCATTAAAATTCTTGAATTTTGCACAAAATTTAAAATAGCATTTTTGAAAATAATGCTGTTTAGTTTATAATGTTAAATTAAAGAAAACATAACGCTCCCCGAACAGGTACTTAAAATGTTTGAAAAAGTACTTAGTTCTAACTTTAAGGTTCTTTAAACATAAAAAAAAACTTTTAATTTAAACTTCCTGTAAATTTTCAATCTAAAACCTTTATTCAAAATTTTAGATATAGTTTTGCTGCTAGAAGTGTACTGTTTCGTTTATAAGAAAATAATGTTTCCAATTTTCTGTTTTTGTGCATTCTTTTTGCGTTTTTTCCGAGAAATATGTCAAACATTATTTTTTATTTTTTTAAATTAAGCAATGATAATTAGTTTTCTTAACATTTATAGAGTTTCCACTATTCTTTATAGCTAAACCGAAATGTATACTTTTAGAAAATATAAAGAGTATTTGATTTCAAATAAGATGTCAAGCATATACAAGGACATGTTTGGTGCAAATTTATGTTTTCTGTGTGAAGTGCTGCAAAAGTGTACCACGCCCCTTATTACCCGAAATAATACGGCTTCTGATTGAGCGGGAAAGATACTGCCATACATTTAAGACACCGACGACAATGTTTCTATTACGACGTCAAAATATGCCGATACGTCATCAAAAGAATCAGAACAAATTGCTGCTATATCGACATGTGAACACAGTTTCCCCCACCAAACTTGAAGTTTTTTTTGATGAGAGACTGTTTTGACATTTCATTACTAACGTGATGAGAATCTCAAGGCTTGTTGTCAAACAAAATCAATCTGACCTTTTCAAATTAACCCGTCTCTATGGCATCTGGATGTAATCAACAGGCTTTGTCAATTCATATGTTGCGCACTTCTCAGTGAGGTAACTATATACATAGCGAGCACACATAGACAATTTGAAAAAAATAGTTGAAACTCGATATCTCGTTTGCGTATTGTCATCTGCAACAGGAGTTGTGGTACATTGCTCGATAGGTACTCAACTGTTGAAACAATTGATGCCGTCGATCAGGAGCACAGCTCCCCTTGCAATCAATCGAATTAGACAAGGATGTTAACACTTTCCCGCTCAAATCGCCCAAGATATTCCGATTGACAGATGTCGTCTGCGTCAATATTTCTCATTCATTGACAACATTGGAATAAAATTGTAGATTGGACATATTGAGAAAGCATGCCCTAGGTCAACAGCTGTTCTTAGTGTTGGTATCAGCGTCACACCTACATACAGCAAAGCCGTTGAATCAGACTTGTTCTTATTGAGAAACGGTTAAGACGTGGCATATCGACTCCACCTGTACCATCTAATCGTTCCACGATGTCGCAGGCCTTATATTTTTTTCTTGAATTCTGTTTTTTTTTCTTTTTTTTTTATGAACGGCTATGCGCAAAGCTTAACAAGGACCAACAGGTTAATAATAAGAAAGTAGGGTGCGCTAATAACTTGCCAAGGAAAACTGCACACACACACACACACACACACACACACACACACACACACACACACACACACACATATACATATATTGAAATTTGGTATTTGCAGTGTTTATGTGTTGAATTATACAAAATGCGATGTACGGTCGAGAGCCATATTAAGTGACATATACATTGATGAACATATTTTTATTTTCAGGGTGCATAACAAAAACTATTACGTTGTTAAATATTCTAATCTTGCATTACATTGCAGGCTAATTTCTAAAATTTCTGACTTAACAATCATTTGGTTATCGAGCACAATGCTTTCCTGTTTCAAAAGATAAGAAAAATGTAATCTTAATTACAAGTGAGGCACCATTGGTACTCCAGCGGCAGTACTGTAGTCTGGATCCTACGAGCAGACCTTTGGATGGCACGCGGATAAGTTGCCTGCAAAGTACATTATGTTCTTAAATGAACATTAATTATCCTTCAGGCTGAGTATAGAAAGGTACAAATAATAGTTTGCTTCCGTTTGATGCCTGTAAGTCTTGCACCACCGATTTATTAACGATTGCATGGAAAACATATAAACATGATGTCACGTGACATGCACCTCCTTCTGTTTTAGGGCATTTCATTTCTTTAAGTGAATGCCATGTCCGTTCGAATATTTATGAAATACCAAAGCCCAAAATTGGGAAATTTCTATGTTGAGCACAACGGCAACAACTGGAGATTTCACTCTGTGAATTCCAGTTCAACCAACCAATTTTTTTTTCTCTCTCTCTCTTTTTTAAGGAGCCTGTAAAATTACCAGAGTGTTTACAAAAACTACAATTCTAATAAACCCTGTAGCAAGACTACGGTATGAACTATATATATATATATATATATATATATATATAAACATACATACATATCAGCTAGGCGACTGGTGCCAAAGGTTGTAGGTTCGAGTCCCGCTCGTTCCGAACATTATATATATATATATATATATATATATATATATATATATATATATATATATATATATATATATATATGACACACAGAGCATCCTTTATTTTCATGAAGATCACCAGTGTGGTATCAGTGCACGCCTTGTCCTTATGCGGCCACGGAGATGGTAACAAGTCTGAGTGTTCATTATCTTCATCCCAAGGTACTTGCGAAAATTATAGATTTCTTTAAATTTCGTTTATGCACCTGAGCAATTAGCTTGTTAATATTCTTTCGACATGAGGTCTCTCGTGATACTTACTTTGCTGGAGCTCTTTGGTACCGATCATAAATTTGATAATGAGCTGAAAATGAGTGTCGCCAATTCTGAAAAATAATAAGGAAAAAGCATAACATAGTTAATTTCATTTATTCAGATTGCAATTTTTACGGTATTTTGTCGCAGGGCGTTTTTGTGATATAAAGTTATCAACTGATACCGTCGAATATATAGCTAAACACGTTCACTTCGCTCACTTGTTCTGATGTATGGCATCCATCACTGGTTGATGGATATGTCACCGACAAACCAGGCCAGAATAAATGGTCTGTATTCTGTAATCAATTATAAAAAGGACTAACACTATTACAATTATTTTGTTGTGAACTATTTGATTAAGCGAGGCCTTTGGCCAGTACTTTTGCTTTTTATTACCCAAGTTTTATCATTTTGATGTAGCTTCTAGTTACACATGTATCAAATCACAATTTTCAAAATAGGCCCCAGGCTTCTTTGAAACCATCTTGCTGTAGGTTTTGTCTACAAACAATGCTTAAAATCATGCCATTTAACTTGAGTTGTGCATACATTGGACATGCAGAGGAAATCTCACAACTGTACAACACTCTCTCAATTTGACCAGTAACACACACACACACACACACACACACACACACACACACGCACACACACACACACATATACATGTATATATATATATATACACAGCAGGTGGTCTTTATGGCAGGTACCACTATATATATGTATATTGTGTGTGTGTATGTGCAAACACATAAATATATATGTATATGTATATATATATGTATATATATATATATATATATATATATATATATATATATATATATATATGTGTGTGTGTGTGTGTATGTGTGTACAATATTCCCATTCGTGTTATCTTCCTCGTTGCTGTTCCACTTCAAACGAACCTTTTTTCATTTCCTTATCTGCTCAGACGGGATTTGTCTTCAGAAACCTACTTTATTGACGAGTACTGCCCTGATGACTAGCCCGGGGAAAGAACTTGCCACGAATGTTGTTTAATAGGAAATAGGAGGAGATATAATCCTTGTTCTAGTATGACGCCAGCTGTAGGCTTCCTTGAACTATTGACGCTTTGAGAAGCCGTTACGTTAACTTTGATCTTTGTGCGCAGTTTGGTCGAGCTCCAGACCTCTAAATCGATCATCGATTGCTTTCCGAGTTACAGATGTCTGCAGGAAGCCACTTTGTGCGTTTCCAGCGGAGACTTAGAGCGTCCTGTGTGATAAGATTGGCTAGGAGGCATTGATCTGGGGTCCGATCTGCTTGTTCTGATATACTTGAAGAGCGCTGACCCTCCCACTTATACCCAAGGTGTATGTGGTTCGTCCCGCTAGCGGTATATCCTGGGCTACATCTTTCTTCCTTTCAAATAGGTTTCGTGTCACGTTCACTATCCACTCAACCGTCCCAACGGTTGGAGATTGCATAAGTTATAGAATTTTTTACGTTTGTATTGGTGTCTTTCATGTAGACGCCTCGGGGATTCAAATGTGAAAAATGCAACGAACGCATCCGTGAATAAGGATATAATGGAACTTTGATCATGTCGTCTGCCCCTTAACAATTTGTCAATTAGGGCACGGATTGAATAGGGTTAAATCACCGTCCAACATATTTATGAGAAATAAATCGACACTAATATATAATAACGTAAATACAAATTGTCCATGCCAAACAAGTGATCCGACCTTTAGTTTGAAACCGAACATAGATAACATATATGGCCATTGAATTTACAGCTTACTCCGATACTTACATACAGGTTCAATCGTTAATATCTACATTCCGTGCCCCTTGCTGTACAAATAGAGATAAACCAGTCATTGGGACAAAACTCTAGAAAGCTTTTGAACATGTACATTACACATGTTTCGCAATCAATGCAAGAAAGGTATATTGACATGTACGTTATAACAGGGTATACCGATATCCTTACAACGGTATGACAAAACCACAAACACCTTTAATTGGTAAAAACACGTGGACGAAAATAAGTAATATGCTGATTTAAAAAAAAAAGGTGGATGGATAAGGGTTCCCCAGCGAAAGATCTTGCCAATAATTTTCACAGGATCGAGTTTTTCTCCATATAACTTAGCATACGTTCTCTTCCTCTGCTGCCTATGGCGAAATATCTCACTTAATTATAACTACAAAACTTGAAATTTATTTATGTCATATCATGTGTCAAGCTTTTCATGATTGCTGAGAGTTTGTGGTTCATATGTGCCTAAAGGATACAAAATTCAACAGAAAGACAGAAATTTCTTGTGCGGTCCGTGTTCTATAGAGAAAAGTGATAAAGTGGAGATACCTACATAGTTTCTCAAACATAAAACCTGATCACCTTTACGCTGTTTGACACAACTAAATCCAAATACGAATGGAGGAGGTAACAAAATCACGACTTGTGCCAGATATCACCATTATAAAATATGTGTACGATGAAGACGGTGCCATAGCAGGCTTAATTTTTGACAAAACATAATCTTGTGAGCTGATTTGACAGGCCAAGGCGGAAGACAAAATATTAGCCATGCAGACCACAAACGAAATCATGTATTTCTTATACCACCCCCAACTCAAAGTATTGAAGAATGCAAAAATTAACATGTGCTAAATCACGCAATATGCTCACTTTAAGGTCCAGTTTACAAATGTACCCATTGCACAGGGGGCAAACACAACAAAAGTACCAATGAAGCCATAAAGACTAAAAGCTGTAAAAGGAGCACAGCCCGGCAAACAACCCAGCGTCTTTGGGTCATTATGTTCATTCCCGATCTTTTTTTTTTAAATCATAGCACCCTGGCGATTTTAAAGAATGTAATGATTTCATAAAAATGTAAATGTTAACGATCAGGAATCGAGTTATACATTTTGCAAAACGACAGGCACAAGAAAGAAAGTCTTCAAGTAAGTATTTTCTTTAAGATGATAATTTGTACATAAGTGAGTGCCCGAGTGCATGTATTATTACTTGTGAGGCCCGGCATCACCACCCCACACCCCACACACCCCGATGAAAAAATCTAGCGACGAACAACTTGGCGAACATATTCACAAAATTTAAATGTTTATCCATCATTGGTTTGGCAAATGAGGACAACGTTTACAGATAATATGAGCACAGCAACAAGGCTCCATCAGTATATGATTTTACACTAATGTCTTTATCCATTTACTGTCTGTAATGTTGTGCGTTATCAAAATTAATTTAATATTCCATTTATGTTTTGGAAATTATGATGCTTCGTGTCCCAATTAATCATTATCTTGGAGTCAAAGATATATTTTGAATGACGGAAAGTAAATGTGGATGCATTTCTGATCAGTATTACTACATTCCCTCCACAATCATAAGTCTCCACAGATTTTGCACTGAAGAACCGAGCATGAACACACCGCCAAATTTTAGATCTATGCATAAATTCTGCATTTTACCATTTATGTACATCATCATGATATGACCAAAGTGTCCATGTTTCAGCCATGAAAAAGTCAATTTCACATAACTTGCAAATCATCGCAGTACACCTTGTAGATCAGATTAGTGTACATTCACCAAGGATTCATTTTATGCCCATGATTTCATTTGGGAAACTCCCCACCATGTTGTTTGAAAGTCATTGAAGTGTTACTTGTACGTGGCAGCAAAGCCGCTTGAATATGCATGGGAACTGTTTATTGGGTCATATCCATCAGCGGTGGTTGGGGTTAATACCACACAGGAAATATCAGATGATGACTTCCTGAACAGTTCAACTGTTACCTGAAATATTGGAACTGCCACGCGGAAGGAAAGATGCATGTTCGTTCTGGTCCCAGATGTACTCTCGGAGGAGTCCACAAGTGGCTATGGAATTCATGCATCTCTACCTTTTCACTTTCACTTCATGTTCGCTCACCAGTTTCGAAACTAGTTTAACAGCAGAGAAAAATATGGGGGGAAACGATTGTAGAATGTCAATTGACTAGCTCCTGAATTGTTTATTGCCATCCTAGGCAATGCGGAGTCGGTAATGTCAATATCAGAGGAGTTAAAATTCAAAAAGGGTCAATTGAAATATACCATGCGCGACGCAACATACAGGGAGACAAACTCTCTACGTGTGCCTTTGGTCGCGTCTCGCAGCCATCGTTGCTGAAGTAATGACAGCGGCGGATAGGAAAGTTAATACAAAAATCAGATTCAAATCTGTAAGGAAAACAGGTTTACTTTCAAGGCACACGTCTGTTGTTTACGAGGCTGGCCCCGGAAACTTACCTTGACCCGTCCAACAGCAAGCAGCACATAACGCAGGTCACTTGATACAAAATACGTATTTGTCTTTAGTCTGTTCTGAAACATGATAGACCAATATCAAACATTACTGACAAATTTCAATGTGTGCTTTATTAAAGAGATGTAAACTGGCTTCTTCCGCCAAACATCTCACAATCTCTAAAGTAAATATCATCAAGTCCTCGGCAAACGCCATTGTGATAGTATAGATTTACAAGTATGATGCATGGGTAGGCGAACACATATGGCACGTGGTTGTGTAGGCAGCTTGATGCGGAATCGATTGGACTATTTCACATGCTGTTGGGGTTCTCAATTGAAACCCGGAACAGGTCTCCGATGGTGGATAGCAGGCCTCTATTTGAAAAGCTTCAGACATAATATGGGCTTCTTATCATTGTTATCGAAAGTTGTGCCTACTTTGTTCTTTTTAGACTACTATACTTCAATAATAATGGTGATAATAATAATAATGATAATAATAATAATAATAATAATAATAATAATAATAATAATAATAATAATAATAATAATTATAATAATAATATAATGATTATTAATCTTAATACTGCTACTATCGTCCTCACTATTACGTGTACTTTGATATTCTTCATGCTGTTATTACTGTTACTAATTTTATTATTATTACTTTTACTGTTGCTGCTGCCATGAAAACTAACATCTATCACTTGCTGTAGAAGATGAGTTCTTATTTACATGTTAAAACGTGCATAAATCTGTCAATTCGCATCCGATAATTTACTAATATTGGAATAAAAAAATATGGATACGTTTATTACATATACTTCTCACGAAAGCATAAGAGTGACATTGCTTTTGCAAGTTGGGGACAACAGACCTAATTCCTCAATATGTGGCTATGGTTAAGTAATACAGAGACCAAAGCTGACAGTCATATGTATAATTATATGTGTGTTTGGATTCAATTTGATGCGTGGTACTATGTGTACCGACACATCGTTTAATGATCGACCAGGCACATTATCTCTTGCAAAATATGTACACTTTGATATCCTGCCGATGTGGAAGTATCAGTCTCACTGATTACAACATACTTTTAAGCTGATAAAGCAGGAGGAAGTGCCGAAAAATATTAAGCAAAGTGTAATGTGGCGGAACATTCGAGTGCGTTTAAAGACATTTATGGTGCTTACGGGATCTTGCAAAACTAAAAATTGCATGGTAATAAAAATTCATTAGTGCCCTAGTCGGGTTTGGTTAATCCAATTTTTCCGTCAATCATGGGTTACTCTACCTTTATATGATTATTTGAAATATAAGAACAGAGCCCGTAGTTTTTAAAAATGGCGCTGTTGACGGTAGGGCGTAGGAAACAATATCTTTTACTATATCTTGAAACTGTTGGTGGTCCATCTGTTTTAACTGGGCCTTATTGCAAACGAATTAGTAGAAAGGCCAACTAATGGAGAATGCTGATAAGTTGCATTCACCAATGTTCCTGGAATAAACATCTGTCTTCTAAATTGTAGGAAAATATGTTACACTTTAGCTATTAACCCTTCCGTGCAGTATACTTAAAAAATTGAATAATCGAGCTTCTTTTTGCGAGTTTTAAGCGTAATTGTCCAATCAGGCCAAGTAAAGTTTTTAACCCTCTGTGCACAGTTCTGATATGGCTTTCGACCTGCCAACCAATATTATCTTTACTATAGCACAAACGCCAAATGAAATATTGGGCACAAAGATATTCAGTCTTAGCGCGACCGATCTAATAAAAAAACGGTACACTCATTCACCTCGTTGAGTGACAACATGAACCTTAATGTCCAAAGACAATTTACACAGGTGTGTCGTTATCGATAAAGTATATCAACGACGTTGCTTGCAGGACACTTCTCTAAAAGCAGTTTGCAAAAATATTCTTAAATGCGACAAGAAAGACTCTTAAATATCAGCTCGTTTATCAAGAATGACAGGTTGTATGCATCTAATATTTTAACCCAATGAATTGGTCGTGGAATTGTAGCCTACATGTAGGTTTACCTGGTAGTGCCACATGGCGCTTGGAAATTATCACGCAAGGCATGATCTCAAAGGCTTTTTAGACCTGTAGCAACCCCATGGAGACTATCTGCTTCATCGTAAAATCTGAAAGGTTACAGAAGGTCCCCTTGTCATTTAGTGGAGGATCTCGTTACCAAATCTACTTTTTGCCGAGTAGACAAAACGTGCCAGCTAAACCCAGCGCAAGGTTGTTCGCAAAAGGTAGTTGCTCCTGACTTGTTTCACTCATTCATTTTGGCATGCCTTTATAATCTCCGAACAAGTGCGGGCATGGATTAATTTTGAAATATGATTTTCTGCGCACAAAAAATGAAGTAATAATTCGGAAAGAGATAGCGATATGGACCAATCCGTCGTTTGATGAAATACAATTCATTAAAATTGGCTTGGCATTGAGAGAGAAGGGAGTCGTTCTTGTCGTAAAAGTGTCAATTATGTCAGAAACATTTTTGTGATAAACTACATGTCAGTAGCTGATTTATTCCGCACGGCAGATTAAAACCTTTCAAAAGCTTTTTTGTTTAAATGACAACAAATTCTGTGTTCTTAAATGTCAACTTTGATATGCGCTGTATTCTTTCAAAATCTATAATTTATTAGTTTGGTTAAAGCTTTATTAAATTCATAAAATGATCTTCAGGCAAAAGCGATAACGAGGCAAAAGCCAGTCTGTAAATCATCAAATTACCTTATACAACAAGCAAAAATAAACAACACTTGCTAATTTACTCATTCCACATCAGTCCCTGACATTCTTGTCTGTAATATTTATCCGTCTTTAAAATGAGCATCGCATGTTCCAATTCTCCATGTAAAGAATCTTTATTCAAAGTCAAAAGTTTTAGTTTTTTGTTTGCTTTGCATTTTCTGACATTCCAAAAGACAGCTATAACGTGACTTTCCACACAA
Source organism: Hermodice carunculata (assembly GCA_964020975.1). Taxonomy (NCBI): domain Eukaryota; kingdom Metazoa; phylum Annelida; class Polychaeta; order Eunicida; family Amphinomidae; genus Hermodice; species Hermodice carunculata. The sequence continues at coordinate 30,485,210 of OZ026617.1, forward strand.
AAAAAAAAAAAAAACAAACAAAAAAAAAAAAAACAAAAAACAAAAAAAAAAAAAAAAAAAACATTTGCTAAGGTTTTATCCCTCCAGCATGGAATGTGTTCAGGAAATATCAGAAAATCATTTCAATTTAAATTTATCGATATTTTCGCGGATATATAACCGGGGAGCCACAAGCATGCGGGCGAGGAAAGTGTTTCTGTGTTTGATACAGGCCAATTATGCCCACATGCAACCTTTTTCTTTAACCCAGTGTATGACCCGTTAGGTATATGACACTCTTAATGCTAAATGGATATACTCACAAATATAGAACTTTTCATTATAATTTCTTTCTTCTTCGTTCGGAGGTCAGTATGCACAAGACCTCTGCCTGGCTCCCAGATGACCAGATTATCTCGTGCTGCGATACAAAAATAACGTCATAAATGGGTGGATGGGCGGGTGTGCAGTTAAGTACAGCATATCGAACGATGACGCAGAAACGTGACAACCAACCACGGTAATTTAACGTGACGGGTGTCCTCTGTAATTTTTATTTCCTATTCACGCTAAACTTGGTTGCTGTTATAAAAATACATTTCATGCCAGTGATAACTTTCCTGCTAAAATTACGGTAATTCCCGACGTTTCTTCGATGGTTGTGAAATTACTGCATGTTTAGTCAACACGTTTTAATTTGTATAAGGTTGGGAAAGGTTGTGCCACATGGCGCACCATAAGCATGTGTGATTTGGTCCACTGCAGAGGAAAGTGGATTCATTTAGCCTATATTAATGCAATACAGCATCTGTAAGAGAAAGTGAGCCCTGCCTGTTATACAAGACGTCAACATTGTATATTTTGTATTCTGAATATTGGCAAAGTTTACTTTGACGTAGTCAAAAACGACTATTGGAGTTTGTTGAGACTATTTTCTTCAGTGCCATATGACTTTACACAAATGTTTTTATCCATTTACTGTCTGTAATGTCTGATTTCCGTTTATCAAAATTAATTTTATATTTCTGTTTTTGGAAGTTATGATGCTTGGTGTTCCAATCAATTATTTTCTTGGAGTCAAAGATAGATTTTGAAAGACGGCAATGAATATGGATGCATTTCTGATCACTATTACTACATTCCCTCTACAATCATAAGTCTCCACAGATTTTGCACTGAAGAACCGAGTATGAACACACCGCCAAATTTTAGATCTATGCATAAATTCTGCATTTTACCATTTATGTACATCATCAAAATATGACCAAAGTGTCCATGCTTCAGCCATGAAAAAGTCAATTTCACATAACCAATATATCAATAAGGAAAAATTCATGACTTAAAGATTGCTTCATGATATTTTTACGTTGCGCTGTCAATTTTTAAATTTTCATAAAATTCTCATGGATGACCTGTATAAAAATATACTCATAAGCAAAAGATTTTTCTCGGCTCACCATCAGAGTGCCTCGGAAAGAGCAATTTATGCATACTTTTTAATTTTGAGTGACAAAAATAACTTATCTGTTGGTTTTGACATTACTTTTATCTGTAAGACCTCACGGTTGTGCACGTGTGTTGGGAGACAAATATATTCATTCCCTTGAGCTTAACAGAGCCTGCAATATTTGGTTTCGTTCCACGCGCCTACAAGATGATGGTATTCCGAAACCCAGGGCCATGAAAATGTCGGCTGTCCTCTTGGCTGAGCGTAGAAAGCAAACCAGGTGAAGAAGGGGGCAAGGAGGTATTCGGATTTCAAGCTGTTTATGAGGAGTGCAGTGGGGGTACGAATCTTAAACTGGTAAACTGCAAAAAGAATATATATGGGCAATTTGAGTTGATTTCTGGTATTTAGGAAATGACGTTGACTCTTTCATAATTTAGACGAGTCTTTGGAGCCACACAACTGAAAGGCACAGGATTACTGGTAATAATACGGCCCCTGGGGCATCATATGGCCAAACCAAAAAAACCTTCAAACGAAAATATATTTTTGCATCACACATGTGCATTTTTTTTAAGGATAGAGACGAACAATGTAAATTGTTTGTACGCAAGAGCTAGAATTTTAGGTTTATGGTGGTGGTGGTGGTGGTGGGGGGGGGGGGGGGGAGTAAAGGTGTAAATTACTAGCGTATATCAGAAATGCCAGTTTTTATAATTTTCCTGTGGTGTTAATTGTCGGTAAATTGAAAAAAACGCACATCGTGTTCAATGAATGGTGTGCTCTTAAACATAAGCGTTGACAAGATCTGTAATCAACAGGTAACGCAGCATAAGAACATGGTGAACGAGCTCGGAGTAGGGATGTGTTTTCGTGCCTCTATTCTGCACAACTGGCGTGGCATAACAATGAATAATCTACAAAATGCCTTGTAACAAACAATAATATACACACTGAATACGTGCAAATGGGCTCATTCTGACCAAGATGTACTGCAAAGAAGTGGCCATGCGTTATGTTAACCGAATAACCACATTATGCAATCAGACATCCATCCATTGCTTTTGAGCTGTGGGATGTGGTTAGCCTAGCGCAGAACTGTTTCATTCCAAGATTGAACAGAAATGGAAATAAGATGATGACTGTAATTATCACCGACATTTCTTCTTAATCTATTGCTCGTTTTAGTAGAACATATTTCTTGAAGTGCGATTTGATGTCGAGCAATAGAACGTTTGATGTACATGAGAGTAAGCCACTTCAGGTGATTTTTTCGGCCGAAAGCTTCAGCAGCAGTCGATCCTTCTAAAGCATTAAAGTATATTATTTTTATGCATTTTAGCTATAGCCACAAATTAATGAATGCACCCAAATGCGTGCCAAAAAAAGTTGTTGACCCGGCTTATTTTCCCTCTCATCTGTAGATATGAATATTCTGCTCCTGGGATGAAAGATCATTTAAAAATATATATATGCCTTGCTAGCAACCCCTTGTGTGTGATATTCCTTGACGGTATACCCTAGACTCAAATGTCCATTTGACAGCATTACGGACGATACATTTCGCCTGTAAAAGGTTTCAAAAGCTCTTAATGGGTATGAGACTTGTATTTGATGTTTAACGCTTCATTCGTATTAGGCATCTCAAGCTAAAACTGTACCGAACAAAGTAGATATGTTCTAAAGGTATACATTCTTGAGATCATGGCACAGTTTGAAATGATACAATCAAACTCGAATTACGACAGGGCTGCACATTTTAGAAGTCACCGTCATCCTCATATTGTATAGAAATATTAATCCGAGTAAGTAACTTAGTATATATTGAGGGATTCTTTTATTGAAAAAAATATCGAACTTTGTTCGTATTTGGCATGGACTGTTTAAGAACGATGTTCTCATTGAAATCCGAAAGAAGGTTCCCCCTTAACCTTATGGTCCCTCTATTGATACAGTTTGCTTAACAAATGTTTGAACAGTTTATTAATACATTTTATTTTATTTATTTTTATTTATCTTATCTTAATTAAGATGAACATCTGTGAATAGGTTTAGTATAATGTCTTAATAACACGCACAAAACAACACAATGCATACCATAACATAATACTGAAACACATTTTATAAGTGCCATGTGATGTTGACAGGTTTTTCAGTATATAAAGTCTTGAAACATTGGATTTAAAACTATTTGACATAACCTCCATTGGGGAATCATGTTTGCATGTATCAATATAATGACAAAAGATGAAGATGAATATTTATTTACAGGTTATATTCACAAGGCAAACGCCGAACAGGAAATATGATTGAAAAAGAAAAAGAAGATACGAGGAACCTCATTTGTTCTTTGCGATTGATTATGGTGAACTTCATACAACTTATGTTGTTACAATATGCCGATTTTTACCACAAAGATGTCACACTGCGAATGTACACAAGTGTTTGTGAGTTTGTCCTTGCGCATCCACTCAACAGACAAGTAATGTTACATCATCGAAATTTCAAAAGACACGACAAAGGCACTTAGCCATATATTTCAACTTGATAAAGAACGATAATACCTTTTGTTACTGGCAAAAGGCCGAAGTACAGAGAAAACTTGGCATGTAGAACCAGATGGTGATGCTTTTGTTCGAAAATTTAGAGAAAGTTTAAAGATCAAAATTATTGAGACAGCTGTTTAAAATTGATGTTTTAAAACGTGAAAATTCAATTTTTACAATAGATCTGTATTTAATATGATTTGAGTAAGGGTGCAGAAAATAGGTGATGTGAAGCTGAGTCAGTAATCGGCTGAACATTGTGGGTTAACGATAATTAATAAGACTTAAGGACACCTAAATGCATTTTTTTAATATGGGAAACATATTTCTGAACAAAAATGGATACTGGTCAAGCTAAACTTGCATGCACGCTACATTGCTGGGCTAATTCATATATCCGGTTACTACTTTTTAATATAAAAAAGAATCGATAATTGGGTATTGTGACAGCAGATTACAAATGTATTGTATATTCTATGCATGTGTTTGTTAAGGGAAAAAATGTTAAACATGTTTTCGTTCTTACCGTATTGAAACCGCAAATACTGTATGTTTAGTATATATTGATTTTTCCGTCACATGAACTAAGTGCGCTTTACGCCTCACACTACGGAAGTGTGACTACCATCGTACGGTACATTATCTGTCCGTCGGCTCTGGCTGCCGTCATCATAAATATATATATATCTATCAGCAAATCTTACGGTATATGTTTTACTAGCCATATAAACAAAATTTGAAGAATTAGCAGATGACGATAATTTTTAATGAAGCGTCAAGATATTCAAACAAATATATTTTAGAATCATTTTGGCTATTACCATAACTTGAAGATCCACTTCAATGTTATCACTCTACTATAATTGTTTTTCTTCCTTTCGTTCTCTGTCAGATCTTTGTATACTTGTATCATGTGATTATCTTTGCTGTTTTAATGGTTTTTTCTGTTGTATCTCTGTTATTCTTCGAAAATAGGTATCAAATGGAGAAATAAAGCGAATAAAATGTATTTATAAAAGTGTACACCCGTGAGTACCAAAAACAAAAGGTGAAATAGTGAGATATGCACTGTTTATAAAGGATATGGAACACACGTAGCAAACACAAGTGGTGTGTCATACTAATAGTATATTAACCATATGACACGGAAATGTATCTAATGAATATCATACTGTACATACGTACGGAATCTCATTTTGCACAAAACAAGCACTGATATCACTACGCAACTGCGTGCACGTGCGGATATGTGTTCACATGGGATCCCCCATAACACTCCACATTTTATGAAAAGGAAACTGTGTGTGTGGCAGGCACAACGGCATGGATCCGTACTATTTTGCGTTGGACAGGTAATCATGTGTCTCATTACCATGTGCAGGCTTCTGTATGACTAATGTTGCTGAACCAAATTGCGATTGAAACAGTGGCATATTCGAAATTATATAAATATTTTTGATCGTACTTGATGTAATAATATTAGAGAATCCTATTTTACAAGCATAGGAATAATGTGGTCAGAAACTTCGTAATTTGGTTGTCTGTAGAAAGCTAAGGTATCCATTCAACTACGGATTGCCTTGCGGGTGGAAATCAGAAACATTTGTATAAAGTAACGAACAAATAAATATGTAAGAAATATAGCAATAGCTAGTAAACTTAGTGCATATGATAGAAAATGTATTATATAACTTCAAAATAAATTTCACGTGTATAATGACACATGAACTGTGTGTGATCAGGTGGGCAAAAGTGTTTTACAGTTTGAGCTGCTTGTCGTTATTATTTTATAAAGAAATATCTGAATATATTTCTTGGTAAGCTAAAAATGCTGACGATACGATAAAGTACCTTGCAAAGTGCTTTTATATAAAAGGGTCACTCAGAAATAATCATAAAAAATAAACATTAAGCAATTAGTCATTATAAAAGAAATTGTCTTATTATTACAATATATGCTTCGAGTAATCCAGTAATGTTAGGTCTGTATGTAACATTCACTGCATCTTTGTTGGCCCCGTCACCAAATGCCATAATAGGATAGTGGCCATAGACTTGAGAGTAGAAAAGGCTTGGGTGTATTCGTTTGGCGTCATATGTAAAGAACCCCAAAATACGAATGTCCATGTTTACAGTATCGAAGCATCATGTGACTTAAACGCATAATATATAACGGACAAGCTTCAGCTATGTTGAAGGTCATGTGAGCAGCCATAAATTGGGGGCATGGATACACTGCAAGTAACTTAGTCACAGTAACACAGAGGTAGGTCGACATTAACTGCAACTTTCAATGTATGACATACCAAAAAGGTCAGTTGAATTACTATAAGAACATGTGAACAGAACGAGATGAATGATGCACAAAGTTATCTGTGTGGCCCTAACATGTGACCTACTGGCTTAGTGTTGTTACATAACACGCATATAAGTTCTCATACATATGTACGTGAAGTTTCATGACATGAAGTGAAATTTCACATTTTTCAAAGAAGTTTAAACTAGATATGTGCATCAGCATTTTATTGGACAATGAATATAAATGGCACTAAATCTTAATGACAGATTGCAGAAAACCTGCACTGGCACCTGTTGATGACAGTAAGAAGTGTGCTTGTATCTTTCGAGGATATAGATTAAATGGTCACTGCGATATATCCATTTTTTTTAAATCAGGAACAGCCTATTATCAGTGACAAAAGTTGGTAGATCCTTACCCAGGCTACATTTCTACCAAGAATTGAAAGGGATCAGCTAGACAGTTTTGGCGCAAACTACAATACATGCATGTACACTATCATTTGTGTCATGTTAACATGTGCTCTTGCGGACTATTAGGCATTTACGAAAATTCTTTAAACTTCGGGTTAAGTTTTTGCGTCGTTTTAAATAGAGCCTGAATGAAGCTACATTCCCATGAGAAATGAACAGGATCTGCATAGTGGTTTGAGAGAAATAGAAAATTACAAAACCACTCAAAACGGGACAAAAATAGAAAATCAACGGCAACACCAATAATTATTGAACGATTAAGCTTTAATGGCAAACAAGTGTCTCAATGCAACTCGGAAGTAATTGGCAAAGCTGTTGCAGAGAACAAAATATTTTGAAGATGTGAAAAAAAAAATCCTAAAAGATTTATTACAGTCGAAACAATGAGCAAGTAAGAAGGGAATCTGGGCAGCGGCTACAGGCAGTCGAAAACGTGAAGTGCTGATCGTCGACCGACCAATGTCGGACCATCCTATCAGCTCAGCTGACTGACTAATCATTGGAGCCAAACAGAAATCGTCTTAATAGATCACTTCAAACCCGGTTAACAAAATAATTGCATATTTTCCAAAAGACTGCATTTTCATTTGTTACAATTTTGATTCAGAGTGGTGGGCTTATATGCAGTACCGATGTGTTCCATAAAATCGACTTGTGATTTCTGGAGCAATTTTTCCCACAGTTGCTCCGCACTCAGATATTTAATGTTAAGAGTGACATGACTATAAGGTACTATGTTTACCAAATGACATAACGATATATTTCTGCCCGAACAGACAACCGGATAATCCGGATGTTTGTATTTGTTTCAATAATTGATGTCTGTATAACTTGCACTTATCCGCCTTAAATGTATCTTTTTTTATATGTTTGTTTGTCGTTCGATATCAACACTTTCTCTAGTTTTCTTAGATTGTCATATTATAAGACTGGGACAACAACTTCACCTGACCGGGTCTGAGCGCTAAGGACGCGCTCACTAAAAATCTGTGGCATCTTAACCTGAAGAACTTTCTCTCGTACTTTCACCCAAAACTATTGCTGGAAGCGAAATATTGCAGGGAAAATAAAGTATGTGACACTGAAAATTACAAGTTGACATCCGCCTGTTTGACTTTTAAAGTTCAAAGCGTTAAGGCATATTGGAACACTATATTATCAAAATTTTGCCCAAATTCCTTACCTCCAACCCAATGGAAATATGGTCGCTTCGGCGTTAACTCTCTGTCAAATACATTGTTGAATGTAAATGGTGTCTTTTTTACTCCATTGATAACAATAGGTTGTCCAGCTCCTACATTTCTCGAGCCTGTAAAGAGAGGAAATATATGTTAGATAGCATATACAACTGAGCGTTCTTACGTTATGTAAACTCATGAATTGACAAGCATCCACTGTAACACATGAACAATGGACCACGGCAACATTTTACGATGGATAAGCGCACTTTTCAGCGCAAGAGGAGAGATATTCTTTCTGATAGTGTGTCAGAATTAAAGTTTGTCTTCGCTTGATCATTGTAAATGGAATTTCATTGAAATGAAACACTGTGAATTTTCATGTGTTAACCTAATACACACACACACACACACACACACACACACACACACACACATATATATATATGTATATATATATATATATATATATATATATATATATATATATATATATATATATATATATATATATATATATATTCAATGATAAATCATATGGACAATCTGCCAACGATAGACCGGCGTAGCGTAAACGGCTCGGGTCTACCATTAGTGACACACATCCAGACATCAGTTGAGCATCAGCAGTGCATACTCCTTTCAGATATTAATACAGAGACTGGTTCCAATCGATCGACAGCCGTTCGCTACAGTTGTATGGTTCAATTGACAAAACATGTATGTTACCTGGTCTAAGCTTGACAGTCACAGGTTCCCACTCAAAATGGTATACGTTGGTTATTAAGCCGATATGATATGTGTGCTGTAAAATCTTCTGTCAGTCCAAATATTAAAGAGGACGTGTTCTTTGTGACAGACCCAACAAATTGCAGGCAAAGTGCGGGCCTCGCATTTCGTAATTTTGCTTGCCTCAAAAGTAATTTTACTGGTCATGAGAATGGCATTTGTTTGTCATGGTTTTGCAAGACAGCTCCACCAACCACTTTTATTTCCTTCCTTTCTTTTCGGATTTCATATTGAATGATTCCACTGATGCATTTCTTTTCTTTCTTTTTTATGAACATAAAATTCTGGTTAAGTATAAGACTGCATTGTTTCTGTAATTTTTACATATTCGTTGTGATCGTTTTTTAGCTATATGTTGCATATTCGGGTAACAAATATTTGACGATCCCGACCACTTTGTTTATTATTGCATCGTCAGAATGACAGCCATGTCTACTTGGCCTGAAGGTCGTTTTAAAAGACTGATAAGAACTAGATGTATGCATAACTAAATCTTACAGGCATCACGTCTCTTTGCTTTTCAACATATTAATTACAAAACTACGGCCGTGGTTTATATGTGGTATTCGAGACCCGTTTTCGAGCAGTCTGCTTTATGGAGGGGGTATTTTCATAGAATTTATCTCCAAAACGAAACGCACTTTAACCATGAGGCAACAAAATCAACTTTTCAGCATCGGTGGTATAAAATGCAGTTATAAATTGGCAACAAGAAGACGGTGACAGGCTTGTGTTCGGCTGCCTTTACACGCACAGACTGAAGTGGTCCTGGGAACGCCTGAATGGTAGCAATATCACCTTTGTTTAAGACCATTATCACTGTTGATAACATGAGCATATCCTCAAAACGATTTTCCCCAATTTTGAAAATTTGTTGAAAATAAGAAAATGTCAGCACCACCATGTAGTGAACAA
>OZ026617.1:30499835-30569835 GCA_964020975.1 Hermodice carunculata
CGTTCAGAACACAGTGGACGAAGTCAGGGCATTGAAAAGGTGATACAGATGAGCTCACTTCGCTTCTTGTCCTTAACTTTCCAGCCTCTTAAGACCATTATATCGAATCAAATAAGACCATCTACACGAACGAAGGGAAACAGTATTACTCGTTTCTTGTTATGCTGCTCTATTTACAAATCGCGTTTAAAATGAATCCTCTTCATACTTAGTCGGTCCCAACTAATAATTCACAACCGCTACTAAGAGAATTACACTACAAAAATGGTCCCCATAAGAGATGCTTATCCTCTAATGTAATTTTGACGTTCACTTTGTGGCTTAGTGTTCAATCAGATATTGTTTAACGCAATATCCTATCGATCAAGTCTGAATATGTCGGTACACAAGTAAAAGATTATTAAGTAACCATAGGTCAAGGCATTACACATAAAGGCTAGAAAGAAGCCATTTAAAAGACGCCAAACTCCCTGGGTTACGTGGAATATTGACCAAAATTCCTTTCTGATTGTAATTAGGGATCTGCAGATACGAGTTGTGCCCCTCTTAATTTGATTTCCGTAGCATGTTACTTCGACCTGACCTCGCTCATCAGCCACCTAGGCATTCTTAACCCTATACTTTTCAGATAATATGACAATTATTTACATCCTCATTTTCCATTTCCGCATAATTTATATAATGATTATTTTGTGTCTATTAACTCATTTAGTGCTTCATATAATGTACGGATCCTCTGTTTAAACAGCTTAAAGTATTAAACTTAATGACATTGTGCGTTTAAAAGCATTAATATTTTATTACAGACAGTCTAAAAATGAAGTTCCCAGGCTTTTTATCAATATGTTTGAACCACCTAAAGCTAGCTACCTATTCTTAATATACCCGGTTAAGTCGGATGGCAAGAATGTCGATACCACATAAAACAACAGCAAATCGGATATTACATTCCTCATCTAGGGCAAAATGGCTCTCCTTTTTTGAAGGACAAAATTCATACACAGAGCTATTCTGGTTTTTAAAAGTATATAAATTTGCATTATATTAATACAAAGATGTATGTACCATACCCAATTGTTAGGTGTGTAACTGCCAATTGCTTTGTTTTTGTCTCCATCATGTGGTTATAAAACGAATCATTTTATATTTTTTCAAGCAATATACGTCTTTTGTACCTCGTTTAAAGATGTTGCTAAGTAGTTATATGAACTATTCCTAAGTGGCCCCTGCGACAGCGGGTTTTCATATTCTTCATTAGGGTCATCCTGACTTAATCTCTATATATGCCTGTATCATTTATATATAGTTAACCATTTTATTTCACACATGTTGTTTTACACATATGATCATTGTTAACCGGTCTTGCTTTTTTTTGTATGTCAAATAAAACTCGTTCTGAGTTCTGGACACAAATCGCCCAAGGGGCATCCCGGAAAGTTATCGCACAGATTCTTTTATTTTTGGAAATACGGCAATGCGGGTACGCGAATGAAAGGCATTTTTCTGTGAAATTGTAACCTTATAATCATCATTGCACTTTATATAAAGACTAAGATGTTGTGCTTATCGATGAATAATCTTAATATTTCTATTTCATGTTGTGTGACAAAATATCACCTGCACGTCCCATTATTTTACACTTTCTGGATGTGGAAATTCATAATTATCTAGGACCCAATACGATCATAAAATTTTATCACCATAATGTTTAGATAATAATGTTTAATGCATGTCAATTAATGTCGTATATCCAGCTTATATCTTGTTGATTGGTTTTGGCCTTACCATGAGATTACTGACTTGATCACTGATCCCATATTTATTTAACATATAATTCTTGTGGCATCTAATACAACTGGGGCTTGGACCTGAGCCTTGACACCTACTAGTAGGGGCTTGGGCACCTGGAGAAAAATTATCACACCGACATGAAACACTAAAGGTGTTGTGTATTTCATGCCTGCAAACCGGCAATGTAACATGACATTAACCTCTTGTTCATTTTCAGTGTATTGTTACTATTCATATCAATCCTGCCACATTACCATCATTAATTTGGGGTCTTGGGTATTTGTCTTGCTTTTTGTCTCGATTTTGTAAATTGCCTAGTATGATCTACATTAATAATCTACCTATTCCTCAAATTTACACAGAGACACAATTTTGTCAATTAGCATAACGTAATCTACTTTATGCCACAGAAACCCACTGTAGAATGTTTGAAAAACAAATAGTTTAATTAATGATTGGGCCTGGGGGACATTCATATAATTAGGTCAAAGGGAAAGAGTGGGGCTACTACCACCACATGGCTAATTAGGTATTCATATATGTAAGGAGCAGACCAGTTCACACAATTTCTCATTGGCCCAGGAGGTGGGCAACATGTCACACAATGTACCCTGCCAATTCTGGGTAACATGGAGAGATGAAAGAGGGCTAAATACCACATGACCACTCTAGAATGACATTACCCGTAAAGATCCCATCCACAATGCAAACTGTGGCCGACCTTTTTCTACATGACTTCTGTTTATCTTTAACGTATTTTCAAGGATATAAGCAGTCACTATACAGCATCACTGCTGAAAAGGTACCACATAATACCCCTGGGCAGACTTTCAGGGTCATGAGGTGTCAGGCGATCCAGTTTGGGGATGCCAACCGATGGGGAGTTGTCAGTGCATGTCTCGCTGTTCTCTTTCGCCACGATTCTATGAATGATGATGTACACAAGATATTTTTGCGTCTTCTGTTTAAAAAAGGGGCCACAAGACACACACCGATGACAAGTTAATTCACGCAAACATTATAAAGAAATCATGATCAAAGTCACCATGATACCAACAATCTTACCCCCCCCCCCCATTGCTTTGATTCCTATCAATATTTACAATCTATCAACAGTATTATCATTTTTGAATGAAATATGTTCCTGCTCGGTGACCCATGCAGTGACAGACTGCTCTTCCATAAAACAAAAGTGCGAGAGTAGAGTAGATATTTCTCTGTTGAAAAAAACAACAACGTAATTTTATGTTAATGTTGATTAATATGATGGGAAAACATTTCATTAACCTCTTAAGTCAATATTTGACAGCATGTTGTCATAGGAATACAACCTTAATTTTTGTTGGGTCTACTTTAAGTATGCGAATTATGCATACGGTATTAAGAACTTCCAATTTGCACACACCATTACAAGCATATCAACTGTCACAAACATCATACAAAAATTAACACACAGTAATTGATGTAATTACCCTCGTTTAACATACTTTGCAATGTCTATAGGCAAATACAGGCAAAACTGCTGCGCACATGATATATTTTCTTGACACGGAATCATTCTAGTAGACATTTATGGGGGAAAGTCGCACGCCGATATTTCGGCCTTATATCCATCCCGTGCAATTATAACACATCTATTAATAGAATGAAAAAATCATTCTTACTCAGGGTTCTCGAAGTACACGACATGATCAACAGTCTGAAGATCTGAACAGCACAACATAATAAACTGTCATATATGCAACAGAAAATGAAGCATATACACACAAGGCAAAATGATAAAGATTGTTTCTTCCGTATAAATTTCCAGTTAATACAGTATTGACCCGTTGTCATCATTTTCATATTACTTTTCATCTTTCCTTCCATTTAAACTATGCAACCAGATGCAATATTATGTAAAAAAAGTGCATACCTTCTGAGCAGCTGTGGCAATAGCGGATCGAAATCCTTAGATGGGATTCTTGATATCACATTTTCAAGCCTCATGTATGAAGTTTCAGATACTAATTCGTTTGTTATACAAACATGATGTTTATGGTTTTTTACCAATTCTTCTGTATATTATGGCGAATAAAGTTGACATGCAACTTGAAATATTGTAACTCCTCCGCTGAATGACATGTGAAAAAATGCTTTGCATCACACTGTATTTGAGGGCAGTGGGTTGATTATATACGTTCTTTCATGACCCAAGTCATCATTAATTGTTGATTCAGGGGTAGTAAATGTGAAAACAAGTCCCATATCAAGTATCGAAACCTAGAGTTATCCAATATCTGTTTCCAAGTTGAAACTAATCCATGAATGTTTTTACCCTGGGCAGCCCATTCAGATCTATTTAGTGCTCTTATCAGGGACTCAGAATACATTGAAATAATGTTTACACATAAATATGTGCAATAAACAAAGACGCATGAGTCAGAATGGTAAATTAAATTTATACGTTTGAGATGACACCGACAGAAAATGAAGTAGACTTCAAAGAGTTCAACTTGAATAACGTTTACATATACTCCTGGCATTTAAAAGAAAGAGAGAGACATCCCCAATTAATAGTTTGACATGGGCTGTTCTATATATTAATTTGTGTTGAAAATAGTAAAAATAACCAAGTATACAATGCTGCAAGCCAGGGCAGCCGTGCGAAGCACACAAAGAGTTATCCATGGAACAGCTCGAGGCTGTCATGGCTTGCAGTATTCTTCACGCGCCGCGGCTGGTTTTATTTTTATCCAGCTGTATTGTAAAAATGATTAAAATAGATAACGTATAAGGGATGGTACAATATTTTAATTAGTACTTACAGTTCATAAGGGGAGAAACAGTTAATTGGGTCTTGAAGATGGTGGTCAATTTTTGGCCTATTTATTTAGCGCAATTTTGGTATAATTTTTTTTAATAATCATCTTTAAATTTGAAGTACTAATTTGGGGGAGGGAGAAGGTCAAGAAATTTAACACCTTTAGATCTAATTCAAAAAGGAAGATAATGTTGAACCACCCCTAAATAAATCAGCGTCAATTTTTATGACCTCTGACCCACAGTTCTGTCCAAATAAGGAAGGAATCTCCCAAATAAGGAAAAAAAGGAGTAGCACCCAAGATATACTCGGATGATACGGATGAGGCTATCATCCAGTCCATATTTTTCTGTTTTCTAGAGCTGACACAGCTATAATTACTGGATAAACTAGAACGGGCTGATTTTCCAACAGAAAATCAAAATGTCTCCCCGTGCGCCCTTACTATTGTCTCCCTAATTTTTATAAATAGGCATACCGATTCCAATGATCTACAGATATGGTGAAGGGACACTCTCTATTGACATTTCAAAACATGGATTTTTGACGAAATGCCCACATGACCTTGAAAAATAGGTTAAGGTCACACATTTGCGGTTACAAGCAAGGTCTTACAAAAGTCTTACATAGGAACATAATCACACAAAATATCAACCTCTTTCAGACACATCTTTCTCGAGTGCATCTGCAATGATTTTTAAAAAGTGGCCATGGAACCTTGAAAATAGGTCAAGGTCACCCATCTACAATACCAACCTAGTTGGTATTATGGTACATAAGCATGCAAAATTCTAACCTCCTAAGTCAAATCCTTGCAGAGTTGTTGCATGCGTGTCAATTTTAGATTACATGCACACGTGACCTTGAAAATTATGTCAAGGTCACCCATCTGCTATCCCAAGCATGATCATATATAGGAACATCTTCACATAAAATTTCAACTTACCAACGCAAACCTTAGTTGAGTTATCACGTCCACGTTTATTTTAGACGAAATGCCTACGTGACCTTGAAAAATAGGTCAAAGTCATACATCTGCAGTTACAAGCAAGATCTTACAAAAGTTTTACATCGAAACATAATCACACAAAATGTCAACCTCTTTCAGTCAAATCTTTCACGAGTGCATCTGCAATGATTTTTAAAAAGTGGCCACGTGACCTTGAAAATAGGTCAAAGTCACCCATCTACAATCAGGTTCATATCATGGTACAGAATCATGCAAAATTTCAACCTCTTAAGTCAAATCCTTGCGGAGTTATTGCGTCCGCGTCAATTTTACATGACATGCCCATGTGACCTTGAAAAATAAGTCAAGGTCACCCATCTGCAATCCCAAGCAAGGTTTCAAATAGAAACACATTCACAAAAAATTTCAACTTCCCACGTCAAATCTTGCTCGAAGTACCGCGTCCGCAACGCACACAACAATGTGTTGAAAAGAAGAAGAAGAAGAAGAAGAAGAAGAAGAAGAAGAAGAAGAAGAAGAAGAAGAAGAAGAAGAAGAAGAAGAAGAAGAAACGGACGCAAAAACAATATGCCCCCCCCCCCGTTGCACGGGGAGACACAATAACCGTAGGTGCGCCACTAATATTCACCCCATAATTGTAACTGTAACAGCCCTAAAAAAAAGTAAAAATACGGACTGGAAAAAAGCCTGATCCATTTTACCGCAGTAAAATTCCACATCATCCTAATAGCGCTTGGATACTTTAATAAGTAGTGGGTTTGTGAATTTAAATTGTTTTCAGAAATAGAAAACGTTATGTGCATACACTATCTAATTTGTCATTTTTACACTACAGCTATGATTACCGGATAAACATAAAACCAACCGCGGTGCGTGAAAAATTGGCCTGATCACTGCTTGTGCGATTCTCGCACTGGGCTGTCCTGGTTTGCAGTATTGTACTTTGTTGGTTTTATTATTGTAACATGGACAGGAGAGCTGAACATGCGAGAGTGGTCACACAAAAATAAAATATCCTGGAAAAGAGGTAACAGCCACAAAGGTGCGGAAAGTGTGCAACGTACGGCTTAGGGGTTACTCACAGCCGTCTGAATTTGACTGAGGCAGGACAATTTGCAGTATATTGGTATGTAGGAGGCTGGGCTTTCCCAGCGTGAAGTTGCCAAGCGAATGGAGTGCTCCCTGTGGTACAGAGGTAATGTGACCGTTTTCAACAAACAGGAGCATGCAAGAGAAAAGCCCGGTCTGGAAGATGGGAGGGACGGCTGTTATCTAATGCAGTTCGTGAAGAAGGATAGGTTCCTTTCGGCGTTGAGGTGTCGTCAGCAGTGGAGACTGGCCTGCAACATTGTAGCATCACGGCGTACAATCAACAGCAGACTGGTTTCCACCAAACTGAGGTCATACCATCCTGCCATCTGCATACTCATCCCTGTCGGTCCTGCACGCTAGGCTGTATGGATACAGTGGTGCCAGGAATATGCTGACTGTGTCAGACATCAATGAGGAGGGGCGGGGGAGCATCATTGGAGGACTGTGATGCGGTCGAGTCCCGACTTCGCCTCTTTCCCCATGATGGTCGGGTTTATGTACGCTTTCAATTTTTGTGGATGGTAAAACGTGGCAGCTATGGTGCAGGTAGCCTCATGATGAGGAGGCGGGGCAATCACATTTACAGGAAGAACAGAACTCATGCGGGTTAATGGGGCTCTAGGCCTGCGCTATGTGTATGCATGGGATCCTGTCAACAGTCGGCGAATAGTTCCAGCAACATCAAGTGGTACTGTTCCAGCAAGACAATGCACGGCCACATACTGTACTTGCCAGAATGGAATATCTCCACCAGCACAAAGTCCAAACATCGCCATGGTTAGCCCAATCTCCTCACTTGTTCCCCATTGAATATCATTTAAGACAAATAAAACGAACCCGCGGACACCCTGGACCAAACGGCACAGCGATTCTCAACCTAGTGGAAGCAGATTGCTCAGGCCGAGAAAGCCAATCTGACCAAGCATGCCTAAGGGAGTCAAGGTTTTCTTGCAGAAGCGTGGTGGTCCCACCCGCCAGTGATGAATGCAGCCTTCAAACAGAAAATTCCTTTTCAGGGCCACCACATCCACCCTAAGATGTAATATAACCACTGGTACACGAAAATAAACAAACTGCCACACCAATCCTAACACACATACCCAATGTTGACAAAAGGGTTTCCTTTTTTGGCAAGGAGTGTGGTGTGGGCAATGAGTCCCAACTGATAGCAAGAAGAAATATGGTAAAAAGGCCCGATATCTGATACGGATATTAGGATATACCAAGTGGACATAGTGCATCTTATGTGCAGCCTCTGTGGCTTTGATTGGAACGTTATGTGATTTACTCATGGTGGGTGTACGTAAAGCTAGGTTCCTACAATTACAATGCAACTTTACAAGTAACTGTCTGCGAGAACTTGTCCAATGCACACATATCGTCGGCGTACCACCTTGAGTGCTGAAGATAAATTATTTTTTAAAATCGCACAATAGTTTTAAAAGATGTGTCATTTCATTCACGTAAGCTACATGCCTGCAACTGAAGGAAGCAAACAACGTCATAATTAATGTGACATACACAATAATTTAAAAAGAAGATAAGTGCCATTCCGTTCACATAAGCTACGCCGCTAGATCCCTGAAACTGAAACAAACAAATAACGTCATAGTTTAAGTAATGTAGAGACAATTCCTTTCATACAGTATAATCACAGGTCAAATAGACGTGTCAAAATAAGTTCACCCTGAAGGATCTAAAGCCGATGTATAGTAATGCAACGTTTTGTCGTAAAAATGGCCAGCAAACGTCTGATATTTTAAACGTCGTCTGCTTCTTCTTCCTTCATTACGAAATAATATGTCATCAGTGAACGGCTTCCCCCAATACACACTGGGCGCATTACGCCCAGACTATGCTGAGGAAACATGTTGAAACCAGTTCCTAAGGGATTCAGAAACATGAAAAGAGCAAAATGTATAGCTATGTGAGTTCAGATTTTGTGCCTTTAAATTGCTGTGTAAGAGTTTTCTGTTCGCGGTGCAACACGTTAATCAATATTTTCAATTCATTGTTGCCTCCATGTAGTCGCAGTTTAATTAAAATTGTTCTTAATATAGAAATAGTCCTTTCATGCAGGTGGTCTCATGGAAGTGGTCTTAATTGGAGGTTCTACTGCAATTATGGAACAATCAAGAAAACAGCATGGAATAGTTAGAATAAAAAAGCACTTTCTAGTCTGGATTTTCATGATTTGTTTCATCAGCATGGGTGAAGAGATTGCTATAGATTAAAAAAAAAATAAACATAACAAAGGTGAAAACAGATAAAGCAAATTTGCAGACCGGTTAGACAATTGTTCAACTAAATTGATTTATATTGTGTATTTTCTGTGCACTTCCTGAACTTGATATAACAATGATACGTATCGGCATGTCAGTATTATACTAACCGGAACATCTGCAATGCGTGGTTTAGTCAGCGACAGATGGTAGGAGTTTATAAAGTCCTGGTGAATGAATGGATACATTATGTGATTGATGCATAAAAATATCAGGTACAGGAGCAGGCGTGGGCTTAATTTTCTTCTTTCGAATTAACTCGATGTGAACTCGGCCAAAGTCGTAGCAACACACATACACTCATATGTATGTATGTATATATATATATATATATATATATATATATATATATATATATATATATATATATATATATATATATATATATATATATATATATATATATATATAATGTGTGTGTGTGTGTGTGTGTACAACGAAGACAATATGAGAGACTGAAAATAGTGGTTTTACCAGAGAAATATTCCCCTTGTGGAGATGATCTTGAATATAGATTCTACTGTTTCTATATGCAAAAATCTTCATTAATAAGGAACACTGAGAAATGCACACAATATATATATTATATGTATTGAAATTCGCTTTTGTCATACCAGAGAATGATATTGCTGTATTTTTTCTTGTAAATTTGCGTCTAAAAATTGCAGCATCTTTTCAAGGGGCGCTGTTATGTTGGGGTTTTATGTTTTATTATTGTTTGTTTGTTTGTTTATGTTTTGTTTTGTTTTTAAATTATGATAAATCCGGTGTGTATCGCAGCCCTACAAATTCGAGATGATGGCGTTACCTCCTGAATTCCGTGACACGGAGAACGGATCTAAGCTTCAGTGAAATACAGCAAAGCACTTCCTATGTGGAAAATGTACTTTGCAGGCACTTGCTATTTTGTGTATAAAGCAAAAGGTATCGCACAGGCCGCAGGGAAATATAACATATCTGAGACGTAATCAGAGTACAAAGCACATTCATAAAAATAAAAAACACACAAACAGAAACAGCAAATTAATGTCGCCCTGAAGGTTGTACAGAGCATTTAATATTTAAGTTTCCAATACTGTCTACACTACCTGAATCTATAAATGTCCCATTCGCTGCACAAGCATATTTGTGCTTGATAAGTGCGGGTCTGATCAAGATAGATAGATAGAAAGATAGATAGATATAGATAGATACAGATAGATAGGTAGATATATAGATGAATAGATAGATACATACATATATATATATATATATATATATATATATATATATATATATATATATATATATATATATATATATATATATACAGATACATTCATAAAGACATACATACATACACATACATACATTATATTCATGTATATGTATACCACACACATATTGTATTCTATTATGTCATATCATATTATATATAATGCCCGAAAAGATTTGAATAATGTTTTACCTTGATAAGTTATAGCATGTCACCTTGTTGGCCAGGTCAAAATCAATTCTCATTTATTTTTCAATTGTCATTTGTTCCTTTATCTACCAATATTCTGTGGACATAAAGAAATAAACTTGCCACACTAAACTCAATTCCTAATTCTTTGAATAGGACTCTGCCATCAATAGATATGGAATAACTTTAAGTCATGACAACATATGTTTGGTGTATTCATTTTTTTAACTGCTGCACTCAAAATCCCTCAGTTTAAGACTTACTATTACAACGATCTTCAAAATGGGCATCATTGTACCTGCTGGAAAGGACAACAGCTTAGTGCATGGTATCATCATGCTTGAAATCGTACACTTGAATTGAATTAAGTGCTTCATTGTCCCCGTTAGATAAATCAATGATGCAGCGTACAGTCAAACATACAAATGATTGTGCTACTTTATTTAAAAGCGGAAAAGGAGATCTCGTTAAAAAGCACTTTGTAGTGTAATACTGCACCTTCCTGGAAGACAGAAGAAAGTATTTCTTTACCATCAATTGTGCTATTGTGATTTTACAGATGTTGTATTGAATTTTGTGGTACACAAGTAAGATACACAGTTATAGCTGTCGCCCCGGCGTTATCGAAACTCAGCATCTCATGATAACTTCTCCTGCCAAACACGTTTTTGTAGTTGGATCTATTCCTCACAAAAGTACCACAATATTCTCTATTTAGATTATAAGGAGTTACTTTGGTGTCCGCTTTTCAGGTTTTGGAATACCTTGGACAATAGCGCCATTAGAGGTATATAGTTGAACACTACACACGACAAACGCCAAAGAATATGTGGTTCTGATAAAGTAAACAATAAGCCTATCTGTAATATGAGGGAACTGTACAATATACATTTATGTCTGACAATATAACATCATTTTTTAACAGGCTTTGGCTCACAGAATGTTTGAATTCATGCCAAGATGTACATATAAGCAGTAAATGACAGTGTTGCCATACTGACTTTTGACTTGGTTAAACATATTTCACTGACACTGTGATTGGGGAGAATATAAAGCCTATACTCTGCCTCTTGCAAATGTTTTCATTAAAGCCCCTTTTTCTGCCGTTGTCCTGTGGCTGTTATCTTCAAGCGTGTTTTTGTCTTGTATTGTGGCTGTTATTTTCAAGCATTTTTGTCTTGTCCTGTCTTGTGGGTGTATCTGCAAGCGTGTTTTTGTCTTGTCTCGTCTCTTTCATCTTTAAGCGTGTTTTTTGTCTTGTCTTGTGGCTGGTATGGTCAAGCGTGTTTCTATCTTGTCTTGTGGCTGTTTTTGCCTTGTCCTGTGGCTGTTATTTTCAAGTCTGTATTTGTCTTGACGTTTGACTGTGATCTTCAGGCGTTTTCCTGTCTTGTCTTGTCTTGTCTTGTGGCCTGCATCTTCAATCGTGTTTTTGTCTTGTCATGTGGCTTTCATCTTCAAGCGTGTTTTTGTTTTGTCTTGTGGCTGTTATCTTCAAACCAGTGTCTACAGTTAATGATGAACATTTCTAAGGTTGAGAGGCCGGTTTAAAACCACCAGTTGCCTTTTATGGGTGACTGCCTGTCTCTAGTCAGGAGTGAAATTTGTTTCTTCACATTGGTATTGGAAGATAAATGTTGATGCTTTGGCAAGTCTTAAATCTCTTTGCTGTCATTGTTGGGTTTGGAATTTATGAATATGGATCATATTTTTCTGTACTATTTGCCTGGTATGAGGGCAATAGCTTCAAGTGCATCCTGTCTTGTATTGTGGCTGTTATTTTCAAGTACGTTTTTGTCTTGTATTGTCTTATGGCTGTTATCTTCAACTGTTTTTTCTTGTCTTGTGGCTGCTATCTTCCAACATGTTTTTGTCTTGTATTGTGGCTGGTATCTTCAAGCGTGTTTTTGTCTTGTCTTGTGGCTGGTATCTTCAAGCGTGTTTTGTCTTGTCTTGTGGCTGGTATCTTCAAGCGTGTTTTTGTCTTGTCTTGTGGCTGTTTTTGCCTTGTCTTGTGGCTGTTATCTTCAAGTTTGTATTTGTCTTGTCTTTTGGCTGTGATCTCCAGGCGTGTTCCTGCCTTGCTTTTTGGTTGTAAAATTCAAGCGTGTTTTTGTCTTGTCCTGTGGCTTGCGCCTTCAAGCGTGTTTTTTGTTTGGCTTGTAGCCGTCATCTTCAATCGTGTTTTTGGCTTGTCATGTGGCTTTCATCGTCAAGCGTGTTTTTTTATTGGTCTTGTGGCTGTTATCTTCAAGCACATTTTGTCTTGTATCGTGGGTGTTATTTCCAAACATGCTTTTTTCTTGTCTCGTCTTGTGGCTGTTGTCTTCAAGCGTTTTTCTGGCGTGCTTTGTGGCTGTCATCTTCAAGCGTGTTTTTTGTCTTGTCTTGTCATGTCTTGTGGCTGTTATCTTCAAAACTGTTTTGTCTTGCCTTATGGCTGTTATCTTCAAGTGTGTCTTTTGTTATTCTTTTGGCTGTTATTTTCAAGCGTTGTTTGCCTTGTCCTTTGGCTGTTATCTTCAAGTCTGTTTTTGTCTTGTCTTTTGGCTGTTATCTTCAAGCGTGCTTTTGTCTTGTCTTGTGGCTGTTGTCTTCAAGCATGTTTTTGCTTGCGCTGGTGGCTGTTTTCTTCAAGCGTGTTTTTGGCTTGTCTGGTATCCTGTCTCTCTCTTGTAGGGTACAACGACAATATGTATTTTAAATAATGTACTAGAGTAAAATGCAATACAATAAAACACACCATACTCCTCAGTCTCCTGCCTGAAAGTCAATAAGCATGTCAAATATAAATGAAAACCAATGCTAAAAAGGCAATCATTTGACGTAATAATGATTTGTTTCTCAAGTAACACTTTTTACTATTAATGCCAGTTATAGCTCATCCATTTGCCCCTGATTGTTACTGTTTGCTCAATGAAATTTGCAAAATGCCAAATAATTTAAAAATCGTTCAAAGTCTACGATAATTTCCTCGAAAGTATCAAATATTTTCCAGCTTCTCAAAACTTATTCAGTACGTATTGAGTTACGCATCGACTTCCAAACACAAATTACTTTCTTTTTCTTTTTTTGGTCATCTTTGCACACTTGAACTGGCGTTCTGTGTCTACCTCATTCAATATTCATATTTTGCTCACTTATTCGTAATCTAGTCAAGTTTTCCCTTTTTTAAAACAATTTTGAGACAATCAGATGCTTTCTAGTTAAATATCTGAGGTAAATTTTGAATCGGTTCTTAACCTCTTGTCTGGTAAAGCTTATCAGAAAAATCACTCTCCAATTGAAGCAAAAATTTCTATGGCGACATATTCTATATTCCCATATTCTCTGCCATTTGTCACCACGTGACACAATTGACAGGGAAACTGAAATGGGTAAATAAAGATATCTGTAAATTAATGATATATATTATTATTGATTTAAAGCTAATGATACATCAGGAACACAGGTCCGAAATTTTTTTTTACCTCAAAGCATTTCCCTTGATATGCAATTGGACGCTTAATTTGAAGCTTATTTTTCCTGGAAACCTGATCACTTTGTTACTGACATTGTATAACAGCATGGAGGAAGTCTGGTTGATTCAAGTGAACGTAGTTAATTGATACGAAAAGATAACTATCTCAGGGTAAGCAAATCAGCGCATGGGTGGTCATAAGGGGCAGCTGTCAATGTTGGTAATAGTGAAGACTTCTTGGGACAGAGAATACCAGGAGATGAGTTCAGCAGGTACAACACACCCAGAGCAAATACGAGCTTTCCCTTCTCACGTAAGTCTACCTCCCCAATGCATTGCTTTTGAGCATGAGCAGTGCAACATGGCAACCTAGTTCAGGAGGAAAACAACCCTAAAATAACAAAGGAATATATAGCCCAAATAATTAATGTCTTCACGAAAGTGATCAAATTTTGTGGCTCCTCTAAGTGGACAATAATTTTCATATCCGAATAATTTTATCAGAATTCACCGAGTAAGAAGTGTATTTTAAAGAGCTTAACTAGGCAGCCCCCATGGAACGTTGATCCAGGGTGAGAGCAACTGTTCCCGTGACCTTGTTTGGGCAATGTGTTGCCTAAGACGTATGGCGCCTCTGCTCATGCTCAGAGCAGTGCATTGTGGAAGTAGACTTAAGTCAATCCATGAGATTCAAGGCTTCCTGAACATGTACACAATGTTGCAATTTAATGAGATTGGGCATGTCGCTAATATATAATGTCTAATTCAATATGTGATAAATTTTCGAGTGGGCACTGATCAATACCTAATAGCTTCAGCCCTGGTTAACGTCACCGGAAAATCTTTGTTCCGTCATTCCCAACTGCTTAAAAAAAATAAAAAATAAAGACATTGGCGCCTCCTGTAACAATTTAAGGCACCCTAACAGGGGAAATTTTAGAAGTTACTCACTTTTTGAGCGTTTGAGTAAGTTTCGTTATATTGCTGCACTTGTCGAGCCCCGTGGTGAAAGTTTGTTTTCATGATTGTATTTGTTAACCGTGGAATTCTGTTGACTGAAAAATCCGCAATTGTTTACAACACTGCAGGCAATGAATTGTAGCACTGCTCATATTTTGTATTGGTTCATGGAAACGGTGTGAATTTTTTTTAAATGTGCAAAAGACAAGGAGCAGTGCCATATTTATGGAAAAAAAGACAAAAAAAAAAATAATTTGATAACGTGTAAAATTTATTATCCCCATACTTTCTCCTCTGATCTGGGGAACTACATCTTCAGGGTTTTTTTTCGTATCTTTCTCATTTTTTTTTTATTTCAACCGCGGAGCAATCATCAAAGGACCGATGTACTTCGCCAGCTGCATGTCTACTCGAGTAATCATGCAATATCCAAGCATCACTCTTATGAGACAGCTTCTCTGTCTGCACGTTCACGTAACGATGCTGTCTTGTTTCTTATGAGACAGCTTCCCTGTCTGCACGTTCACGTAACGATGCTGTCTTGTTTCTTATGAGACAGCTCCTCTGTCTGCACGTTCACGTAACGATGCTGTCTTGTTTCCTTTGAGACAGCTTCCCTGTCTGCACGTTCACGTAACGATGCTGTCTTGTTTCTTATGAGACAGCTTCTCTGTCTGCACGTTCACGTAATGATGCTGTCTTGTTTCTTATGAGACAGCTTCTCTGTCTGCACGTTCACATAATGATGCTGTCTTGTTTCTTATGAGACAGCTTCTCTGTCTGCACGTTCACGTAATGATGCTGTCTTGTTTCTTATGAGATAGCTTCCCTGTCTGCACGTTCACGTAATGATGCTGTCTTGTTTCTTATGAGACAGCTTCCCTGTCTGCACGTTCATGTAATGATGCTGCCTTAGCTTGTTTCTTATCATAATAATTAAGACAATAAACCTGTTCATACCGACTTGTGCCGAACTTTTGCGGACCCTTATTAATTATGCATTCCATTGTTGGCCTGATTTTCCAATCAGCAAGTGGCCGAGTCGTGCCCAGCCTTCATATGTTCACAACGGATGCCACGGCTAACGCTAGTGATTACAGCATGGCTTGTGCTGAACAGTACAAATCTTTTACCTAAAATGTCACATCAGTGGTGAAACGTACATTTTTAGTTTGCTTACGGTTTGATTTTTCATTAAACCCAAGCACATCCTGTACTTTACTTTCTAATCCTTCGATGTGTAATCCGGCCAGCGTGGTCAAACACCAAATGTAAACAAAACAGGTTGTATATCCCGAAGTGAACCGAATAAACCCGAGTCCCATGAACTGGTCTATCGTTTTACCTTCTAAACGAAATGCAACTACATGTTTTATGTACACAGGAGCAGCAGTGTCATGTTTTCCGTACTGTTCTAAACTAACACAACACACACACAATCCAATGTCTATGCGCTCCATAACTAAACTAACCACTGCCTATGTCTAAACCTGCTTTAACTATACCTTGAAGAATCAGTATTACCACCTTCAATGCAAAAAATTTGTAATTCAAAATTCAGGGCTTCAACAGCCATATGAGTTCATAAATGGGTCATCGGCGGGAAACCTTCAAGCATATTTTGCAGCCTGTACTTCCAGAACAAGCTTTTTTGTCATGATATCTGCTTCCATTTGCCTGGCATTCGGTAAAAATCAACTAAACAACCCACTTGATATTGCAAGAAAATGTGAACATAAAATAATAACAAATTTAGAAAAAATATGCTTGAAGTTCTTGCGTAAAATTGCAAAACTTGATAAACGTACAGGGATTAGTATACACATCAATATGCGAAAGAAATAACACATTTCAAATTTAGATTTACCGCGAAAAAAGGATTTCGTCTATATTCTTGAACCCTCTCAGAGAAGGGACACCAAATGAACATGGGTATCCAAAAGCTGAAGGACAGAATAATAGCTTTGAACATGAACCAATGCATAGGTGTTACGCAAATATAAATACTAGCACATAGGTGTTACGCAAATATAAATACTAGCACATAGGTGTTACGCATATATAAATAAAAGCACATAAGTGTTACGCAAATACAAATATTTACACATAGGTGTGACGCAAATATTATACTAGCATATAGCTGTTACGCAAATATAAATACTAGCACATAAGTGTTACGCAAATATAAACACTTACACATAGGTGTGACGCAAATATTATACTAGCACATAGGTGTTACGCAAATATAAATACTTACACATAGGTGTGACGCAAATATAAATACTTACTCGAAGATGTTACGTTAACGCTTCACCTGGCTGTTGTGATTGTATCCAAATATTGATATAATGATCTAAGTAGTATTTTAATCAAAACAGTTGTAACCTCTTAGAGTAATAATATATATGTTTGTATTTTTTCATTATTCTTTTGATTGCAATCCAGGCATTGGCTTCATCAAAGCAGGAGATGGGTCTATGTGGCTCGCTACCTTATGTTATGAATTGTTAGAAATGCATGTGGTGAAGGGAAATATTATGTGCAATATTTGCGACTGACTTGCATAGACTTTTACTCGTTTCATATTAACTGATCTGTTCAACCTGACATGACTACTACTCAATAAACGATGCGAGTCAATGTGTGTTATCCTGAAAAAGTTGTTCAGTGTTATACCTCTATTTGGATTGAACCGAACGTCTCGCTATATTGGCCATTGTGTGTCAGATAGAGTTTCAAAACCCTGTGATACTTATATTTTGTTTCTTGAAAATGAATATTCGGCAAAATTGTTGTCCATGAGGGAAAGACAAAAGACGACATTATGTATCGGGATGTCATTCAGGCATAATTACGTTGAAACAGAAACCCTGATGTGCATATCTGAGATAAAGTACCAAATGTGTGAACGGTTTCACTATTTTGTCGTAACAGCCCTCACCAGCTGCATGATTGGGCTTATGTATTCTAATCTAATTTTAACCTGAGACATAATTATCTCTTTATCCATCAGGCCCCCGCAGAGATACATGATACTAAAAAGGCCCATGTGTGCCGGATGTGATGAATCACTTTTCATGGAGAATGGAAAGATTGGAGCTCAGTGTGGTCAATATTAGATTTACTTCTCGTAGCTTTGCACATCAGCACAAGTCAGACTGGCTTCTCTCTCATCTATGAAGGCTGGCGGCACGGTGGTTATGTTGGTCACGATGCATGGAGAATTCAACATATTTTTCTCCTGCCTTCAAGTTGGTCCCGTTCCTGTTTAGAACAAAGGTAAAATCCTGAGGTTGAAATTAAATATAAATGTGTTATTTATTAACGAAACATAAAGATCCGAAAAAGGATCCATTAATTTCATATCTATAATTTGCAAAATTTCCCAGCCAGGATACTACCCACATTCAGCAATTCTGCAAGCCCCTAGAGGAGTCGCCTGCGCTGAAACATTATTTACTCTTGTATAATTTGCAACAGCAATATATGCGGGCCCCTGAATCGCCTTCATAGCAACTACGAAACCACAGTTATGCCATTATTGAATTGATTTACATACAACCTTCATTTAATACCTGCAAGACATGATGTATGTCCGAATTATCCACACTATTGAGGCTCTTTTACTTGTAATAGCGGCCATTATATGACAATAAAAATCAGTACATGTATATATCAAAGTCTTATTTCGTGAATATTTGGAGATAATCAATCCTTGGAACGAAATATCATAGGGAATTAAACATCATGATTTTGTTTAAGATCTTAATGATGAAACATGTTTGTACTTACAGTTACCTATCTTAATTGAAAACTGTATTTTAAAGATCAGCTTTTCATCGACGATGTGTCGTTAGCTTTTCATGAGTGCATTATATAAAGAGAGTCGTGAGACACATTTTCTCATATGCCTGTTCCTGAAGAGACACCAATTAAGCTTCGTTGAATTGTCCTGGGATTATGACTTCTCTTGTTAAAATCGGAATTGGGTGTACCTCTCTTTTCTTGACGGCGCAAATAAATATGGCAACAAGCACATGTCGCTTAGCGACAAGCAATCAAGTCACCGGAGCTCTCAACACTCTAACTGAAGTCGAGTCCTGCCGAATGCACATGCAGGAATCTTCAGGGGTCTACTTTGTCATCCTTTAGTAGGAAATGATTGAACCAAAGAAATACAAGCAACACAAAAGAATAGAAGCCTGTGAATGATTGGAAAGATAAAAGTTGTCAGCAGTCCATGTTAATCATAATTAATCTGCGTCAACATTAACGGCAACACAAAGCTATGTTGATGCAGAACGCCTCGCACTGGGGGCTTTCATATATTAATTGCTGTAAGGTTGTAAATTGCACACATTTGAAGGAGCGTCTTCCTCTCCGTGTTTGTCAGTTTCTTTTTCATTTTTGTCTGTCTTCTGCTCATCAATTTCTCTGTTCTTAGCGACATTTCTTGTATAAAAAGGACCCCACTGAAGTCAATTTTCATCTTTTTCATGCACCCACTTCTTTTCACGCCTTGAACTGAGAAACTGAAACTTCGAAATGTCTTTTTATGTCATTATGTGTGTTTGTCACCAGCTTCATTGGGTATACGACCGTCTGGTCTAAAGCTAAATACGTTGAGCATGCACATTTGAAGACATCATATACTAAAAACAGAAAATGTTGATCTCAATTATTTGTATTTGTTTTCTTGATCTTTTGTCATACATACAGTTCGATTTCTATTTTAAGGATGACTATAAAATCAAATTCAAGATGTATGAAATCATTATCTGTCTGCTTGGCTCGTGTTTTGTCCATGGCTACTCATAACATTCTTGGTTTCACCTCTATGTGCACGCCCATTTTTTTTTTTGTTGTGTCCTTGTACACGCCCAATCCTGTCTTCCGACAACTTTAATTGTTTCTTTGTGATCCCTTTTTGTACGCTTTTCATTTATTGTGCGATTCTCCTGCGTATTTTTATCATTCTGATACTTGAAAACTATGCTCTCTTCCTCTTCTGTTCTGTTTTATATCCGCCCTTCCCATGTCGTTTCATTTCTGCCATCGTTGTCCTTCTGTGCTCTGTATCAATTCCTTTCTTCTGTCGCTTCGTTTCTGTAATCGTCGTCCTTCTGTGCTCTGTATCATTTCCTTTCTTCTGTCGTTTCGCTTCTGTCATCATCCCCCTGTGTTCGGTATCAATTCCTTTCTTCTATTGTTTTGCTTCTGTTATCACCCCCATGTGTTCTGTATCATTTCCTTTCTTATGTCGTGCTGTTTCTGTCATCCCCCCCGTGTTCTGTATCATTTCCTTTCTTCTGTTGTTTTGTTTCTGTCATCACCCCCCCCATGTGTTCTGTATCATTTCCTTTTTTCTGTCGTTTTGTTTGTGTCATCACCCCCTCTCCCTGTGTTCTGTATCATTTCTTTTCTTCTGTCGTTTTGTTTCTGTTATTGTCGTCCTCCTGTGTTCTGTATTGTTTCCTTTCTCCGGTGGTTTCTCTTCAGTCATCCTCATCCTCTTCTTTTGTGTCTCATTTTCCCTCTTTTTCTGTCGTTTCTATTCGTGATGGCCGTCGACTTCTGCTCTGTCCTGTTTCACATCTTTTTCAGCAGTTTCTTTTCAATTATCGTCCTTTTCTGATGTTTCGCTTTATTTTCCCTCTTTATCTGTAGTTTCTTTGTTTCTTTATGTCACCCCCTCTGTTTCTGTCTCATTTCCTTCTGTTGTTTGTTATGAGCGTATGTTATCTTGTTGCTTTCGGCTGTTGCACATTAGCTTGTAATCTTTTCACACACTTGTGTCAGTTATGATAAATATAGCACCAGAAATTTTCTCTTAATTGATTCAGAATGTGTTTTAACGTAGCCTTTTAATCCCTGTCGTTTGAGTACATTGGTGTCTACCAGAGGTTTGTAAGCGCAAGAAATGGCCAAAATAGATAGATTTTGAAGAAAATGTGAGAAGACATCCTTAAATAACAATAATTAGAATAGTGTTTCAACAGTTGTATCGCTTGTAACTGTTTTCATATATGCAGGCCCACGTCAAGGTTGACGATATTAAAAGTACACATGATGATCCGGAATTAATGAAATTGCCTTATTGTTCCATATGCACGGGAACTGCCAACTAGTATTAGACCACTTGTAAATTTCCGTATCATTTAAGAAAATAGACATGCATACTGTTATAGTACATGATGGTTAGAATGAGAACTTTGGGCAGACAGCTTGTTTTCTGTTTGGCCTTTTTAGGAGAATACCGAGTAACTCACACACTTTAAATTGGACAATGCCAGCAGCTCGGACGCAGTATGAGATACTTCAATAGGACGGTGTATACAGCTTATGAAAGAATTTTAAGCTTTAGTGTGCAAGTCCATACTTATTGACACACGAAAGAGGTTTTGCTGTCCTAGTTAGATTTGTTTTAATCATATTTTGTTCAAAGAAAGCAATTGGGGAGAAGGTCGATACCCCATGTTAAACCCCTTTGCAGAGAAAGGAGGGTTGCATAGGACATACGGAACAACACAGGGCTGAGTGCAGTTCTGTTTGAGACAAGTGTTCTGGAATTGGAACTGGTGGCCTATATGAACTGATGAAGATCGACAGCAAAGCACTGGTAGAAACACAGAAGAAAGACTCTATAACGTTACAAGGCGGGCAATGGGGCAATTACAAAATTGCAAATAAGTTGATTGTGTGTAAATAGATAAAACTAGCATAAGGCTACAAAGTTGGCTGCAAGACCTATATTAAATCACATAATGGAACCGACCTGAAAACGTTTGGATTTTAAAATAAAGTTGTGGACAGCCAAAAATATTGCTTTGTTGTTTTCGAAACTGCAACCTGAAGCACAATATAGAATTGTCTGTAGTGCCACACGTCTTCTTTGCCTCGCCGCATCGACATACTGCGTTACCGGAAACACAGGTATCGAGTAGATGGACGTTTAGCTGGCTGTGCTCAATAGGTAATCTTGCGTGGATAACTGCCGGTTTGCCCACATAGTATAATTGTTTTTGTTTGACTGATTGAGAAACAGTTTTGGTAATTTTGTTTTGATATTCGGAAAGGGGCTTTGGATTTCTTATTTATAATGGTAGTTGGTCCCAAAGTCTTGTTGTGCCAGGAAAGATGAGTTATCAAATAGATGAGTTCTTGCTGTGAAATGTGGTAGGTCAGAGGTCTGTCCCGTGGTATACCGTCTATTCAAATATGGGTCGTTGGGACTAACATCACTAAGATTATTTGCTAATAAACTGTTTTCAATTTTATAATTTTGTATCAGTTTACACAATTTTCCTGCGCTTAGCCGTTGGCGTAAGATCAGCCATACATCAGTAAAGGTCAAATGGAGTAGGTATATATCCTTTCTTATGTTTTCTTGCAGAGAGTGTATTATAAAGCTTTTAAGATGAGGAGCTGCTTGCTGACTTTCACAATAATAGCATTTATACGATCATTCCACCTAAGGTCTGATTCCAATACAAGACCTAGATTGTTATGCTGGTCGGCATTATCCTGTTGGAAAACTAGAAGAGAGTGATTTACCTGGTTCCTTTCCCGCGAAATTAACAACGTCAGTTTTAGGGCATTGAAAGTGACCAACCAGTCTAATGACCAAACAATGTCATTAATGAAAATAAAAACTAAAGATGCCATAATATGAAGCCCTGAGGCACACCAGCATTTACTATACCCCAAACTAGGTGCTTGTCATTTCAATACGACGCATAGTTGGTGATTCACCAAATGATGTTTCAACCAGTTTTAGAAAGGAGCTAGGTATACCATTGCGTTCCAATTTATACAACGATCCGTCTGGGCAAACGCAATCCAACAACATTGTTTATATCAAGAAACACGATAAGAACGTCTTTCTGGAGATCCATTGCAAGGCCAAGTTCGTGATAAAGCGATAGCAGTTGGTTAACTGTCGAGTCACCAGGTATGAATCTTTACTGATTAGCAGATATGAATAAATTATCTCTAAAAACATTGGACACATGTTTAAAAGCGAGAGGACTGTGACAACCCTATGCTCAGCTGACATGTACATACACCCTTGTAAATTGTGAAACAACCTATCAGCTGGTATGTCCGATTTGCTACTACCTTTTTTAACAATAACAATGTGAGCCTTTATATACGGTACCGATTTGTCCTGATGTTGATAATTGGGTAAACATCAGAAAATAACAGAACCACCATCTACTAAAAACATTGACGCAGATCGAGTCCAGGTACATTCCTACGCAGTTAATAAGAGAATCCAACTTACAGCATGGGAAAATAAAAAGAGCAAACAAACAAAAATTGTTAAAAAATGGAAAAAGAATTCCAGTGCCACCTCTTGAACAATTAAAGGTCTGGTTCCCCAGAAGTGTCCCTCTGTAATTTCAAGCAAATCGATCAGCACCTATGGAAAAGAAGTATTCCATAGAGTTTTAGCAACAAAATGAACAAAAAACAAACAAACAAACAAACTAGGAGTCTCGAAGAGTGTCCCTATCAAAGGAATCGGATGAGTGGTTTCGGAGAAGATTTTTTTTAAGATTATCCGCAAAAGGACAGAAAAAATAATAAAAATCCAGAATTCAATGGGGCATGACTATTTGAACACATCATGTAGAGACCCACCCATGGTACATTGTCCCCAAGTTTGAAGGTAATTTGGCTCATGGTTTTTTGGAGAAGTCGGAAATGTGAATTAGCATTAGAATGCTCATTGACTTATATACATAATTATCAATAGGAAAGGTGCAATTACCGATAAGTATCCGAATTGAAAAACATCGTTAAAAATTTGGAATCCATAGCAGTTCCACCTTGTGGACAATTTTGTTTGACACTTTTAAAAGCGACATATCTACCAAGTTTCAGCTTGGTGTGAGTGACGGTTTTAGAGAAGTTGCAAATGGCAAAAAGACAAAAAAAAAACAAACAAACAAACAAAAACAATAACAAAAAAAAAAATGAATAAATAAAAAATAAAAATAGTAAAAAAGGAGTGTATGAAAGTGGCCTTGTGTGATATCAAAGTAATCAGGTGAGCGGTTTTGGAGTAGTCTTTTTTAAGATTTGGCCAAAACAATAACAAAAAAAATCATAAAAAATCGAAAAATCATTAGAGCATGAATATTTGAACCAATATAGTAGGGAACGCACCAAGGTACGTAGGCATCAAGTTTGAAGTCAATCTGGCTGACGGTTTAGTAGAAAAAGTCACAAATGTGAATTAGCATTCGAATGCGCCTTGACTTACTTCGTAATCAACAAGGAAGGTGCATTTACCGATAAGTACCAGAATTGAAAAAAAAATCGTTAAAATTCAGGATATCCACAAAAATGCCACCTAGTAAGCAACTTTGTTTTACCAGCAGGGAACGTATCTAAGTTTCAGATCGATCTGAGCGACGGTTCTAGAGAAAAAGTTGAAAACAGCAAAAATACACAAAAAGCTGAAAAAATAGGGGTGTGTGAACTGCCCGTGCTCAATTGATCTACAGATTCATCACACTTGTGTCTTTGTGAACTTGGGATAGGAACAAATGCAGCCATGTACTGAGTAAGTCAGACCTTTACGGAAGAACACTAACATGTGGAGCATCAAGGTCCCAGTTCAAGTGGTTATCAAGTTATTGCACTAAAGAGTAAAATTCATGTATGTTTAGTTTGATTTAAACATTTATTTCAACTGGATCGGCCTATAGAACATCAGGATGTCACTAATCGGGGTGTTCTCCAGAAGTGATGTTACAGAGTGATCTCAGAATTGAGGTCAAGGTCATTCATGTAGTGTCTAACCGCGATCTTTATAGAGAAATATTAAATGTCCGACATCAAGATCCTATCTCAAAATAGATTCTAAGTCATCAAGCGAATAGTAAATACCATGTCAGGTGTCATGTGCCCTTAGGAATAAAGTAAAGGGCACTCATGTACTGTCTGCGTGTGACCCTCAAAGAGGATCATAACCTTGTAAAACATAAAAATCAAGGCTGTAACAGTTCTCAAGTTATCATCTGTAGCGTTAAATGCACCTAAGTGACCCAATGGGGTCACAGTTACTATTGTACTGTGTTACTCCTGCTGTCATCACTCAAGTGTTTTTGTGCAATTTTGAATCAATTGGTTTTGGAGAAGACTTATCAAGAGTGGGCCAAAAAATGAACACAACAAATCATGAAATATGCACGAATCACTGGAGTATAACCATTGGAACACACTTAGTAGAGGCGCACCAAGGGTACATCCTCACCAAGTTTGACCTGAATCTGGACAGTGGTTTTGAAGAAGTCCAAATCATGAATTACCATTGCAATCCGCATTCACTTACAGGGTAATCAATAAGACTGTGTGCATCAACTGATAAGTACCCGAATTGAAAAAGTCTTAAAAATCGGAGAGTGACAGTAGCGCCATCTTGTTAACAGGTCGTGGGCCCTTCTGCAAGGAACATTCCCGCCAAGTTTCAGCATAAGCTGAGCTAACGTTTTGGACAAGTTGAAAGTGGTGAAAACACACTTCTGTGTATAAAAATATTCGAACGATCACAGCGCCACTGTTGAACAAATTATGTTTACAGTTACAAAAAGTAAATTTATTCCTGCTCCTGAGTGGTCACAATTGGAATCGGTGGTAGGATTCTAAGATGTTTAACATAATTAGGTATATTGGTTATCATTTGGTACAAGCAAGTAGAAGTGTACTTCACAATTCGAGTAGGCTCATTGATATGCATCTTGAAAAAGGCAGAACACTTTTGATTTTGCACTGCAAACGGTGTTTAAATCAAAGTTTAAGTCGCCAGTTAAAATATCTTTGTATATTACCATTACCACTGATAACGAGATCTATGCTGTCATGTAACTTGTCCCAGAAGTAAACTGGTGAATTAAGGGGCTTATAGACTACTCAAAGAAGAAATATGTTGTGATGAAGTCTTATCTTTGACAACAGAAGTGGAACTTCTAAATCAAGACGACAGGAAATAGCAAATGTTTGAGATGCAAATAGAGGTTGTCCACCCTCGATGATATGGGGATAATCTTTCCATGTGATTTTGTGATATCCAGGTAAATTAAAGTCGTCGCAGAATTAGCGGTAGAAATAATATTTCAGAATGGGGACTCATGTCAAAATCAGGAACAGTATCACCTCTAATGAATCTGCGCTTTTCGGCAGTTAAACTACAAACATTTCGATGGCAAAGGGTGAAGTCTCAGAGATACCTGTCTCTCCACTTATTTCACACACATAATATTACAAATATGCCACCTATGATGTACCGACCTTCCAGCCAAAGTATCTTCCCAGTTTATGTTTTGCCGTTCTTGATTAGACCTATCCTAGTATTTTTTAAATATAAATATACAGTTTTTTGTGGTGTATTCAGTGAAGGATACAATGGCAAATTACACTTGGTTTACTGTGATAAACCAGAGTGCATACACAGTATCTTGGAAACCAAATGTCCAAACAAGTGCACATTTTTAGGAGTACATAAAGCATGAACATGTTATCCGGGATGGCTGCACACAAACAAAATGGATAGACAATTACAGTACACCCGGTGACTGTTGAAATTTATTATAAATATAACCGACAATACTCTGAGCATCATAATTTAGAATATCCAATAGTAAGATGGACACAATTCTACCAGAGGTAGGATTAAAATTAAAGATACAAGTTGGTTTCAAACCATCAATGGGTATTCAGTGGCAGGTACAACGAAAAATGACGCTTTGTCTTACCAAGAGAAACGAGTGATGCAACTTACTTACAAAAACAATTGGCACAAAATAAATGACAAAATAGGTTCCGATACTTATGCTAATAAAGTCTTCATAGAAACGATTAAGTCCTTAAAAACATTTTGATCTTAATATTTCAGGGACCATGTTTGTTTTGTCAAAAAAAAACCTTTGCCAGAAGTCACGCAGCAAAACGACGATATATGTAACAAAAGTACAATGGTTTAAGCAATAATATGTAAAAATGATTGGTATTCTAAACATAGTTAAACAATACATTAAGTGTTATTACACAAACAGTTATATAAAGACGTGTAATAGAACTTGGAAGAAATGTATATAGCCACATATATGTTGCACTGCCAGCTCCTTGAAACGACATTAAAAACGTTACCCATGAACGTTAAAATATACACATTGTACGATGCACAAAGAGAATGCTTCTCCGCATTGTTTACATTGTAATAGTAGGTACAGAATGGCAATATATACATATATATATATATATATGTATATATATATATATATATATATATATATATATATATATATATATATATATATATATATATATATATATATATATATATATATATATATACATATATATATGAAGTATACAGGTGCAAAATAACTAAATAGGTAAACGTATTTTGACAAGTTACCAGTTGGAAAGGAGAAAATTGGTGAGGCATATATAAAGGATATAGGACACAACACACACACACACACACACACACACACACCACACATATACAAATATATATATATGTGTATGTATATATATATATATATATATATATATATATATATATATATATATATATATATATTAATTTCTGAAAACAAACAAGTATATTAAATAACACGTGTGTGTTAAAACATTTCATATATGAACATATAACATATTTGGGCATCTTTTCATAATCTGATAGATACCAAACCCAGGCGCACGGGTAATACCGATACAAGCAAACATTTCACAGCGTCACTACTGCTGCTCAATTCATCAGGAATAAAATCAAACATGCACTCCAGTATCTTATAGGCAAATACATATGCATATTCGAAAGCTTAAACAGGAAGAGACATAATACAAACACGTAGAAAACGTGCAAGGACAATACACAGCGAAAACAAAAAGTACAAATTACAAACGCAGACAAATGCCCACGGGAAACCAGAGAAAACATAAACAAACGAATAAACATAGGCGCATTGTAAACGTGGCATTGCCACCGGCTCTCAACCGCATGCTTGGTAAATGTTACAATAAGAGAAGCAGACGTGTGACCTTTAGGTGTGAGTGACCTGATCATTATGGCATAAAAAGAGATACATGTGCGTTCGTGGTCTCTACATGGGCTGCACGAAAAGCAGTAACTACTTCAGCAAACCGATTGAAGTGTATGGCAATCCTAAGTGATTGTAACACTCAAAGAAAAAAAAAACACATTAATATAGTATTGGCTGGTTTAATTACTATGAACAAAAGTCAAACTTGAGAGTTATTATAGAGTTGCATTGAGGATCTAACAAACTTTAGACACATATACCAGCAATGGGTAAACTTGTAAACGTTGCCCACACAGCTGATCCACAGGGTTCGTGACACAGACCCAAAACAAAGTATACATCACAAAAAGAGACAAAAGCGCATGGAAAAAACAGAAAATATAATGAAAATAGTATAAACATGGGTACAGTGTAAAGGTGACATTGGCTGTGAACAACACGTTTGTTGAATGTACAATAAGAAAAGCACTCATGTGACCATTTGGACTGCTTGAGCGGGTCATCGTGCCATAACTTGAAGAGATAAATTCATTATCTGGACTGGAAATTAGAATCTAAGGTCCCAACTGCAGGTGAAGTTTAGATCTAAAACATGAACAGTCACAACACAGTTCCAAACACAAGGATGTCAATATGGGCTGTACTATAGCCAATAGCTACCTCAGTAAACCGATGGGTATAGACAATGGTAATCTTCAATAACTGTATTATTGACTGGCTTGTATATTGTGAACAAAAAGTCACATAGGGAAAAGTGCATTGAGGATTTCAACAGTCTTATATGCTTTCCAGCAGTGTGCGCACCTGTCAAGATCGCTAACACACATGATCTCAGCAGTCTTTATGACAGGATAGTTGTATTGAGCTGTGCAATATTTAAAGAAAACCTTACTGCCATAGGTCTTTGTATACACAGCCTGGTTCTGTTACCTCAGTTGATGGGCATGGAAAGCCCAACCGTATCGAAGTTAAGTGAGGTCTTTGTTCAGAAATTTGCCGGCTCCCTTGAGTTTTCTGCATGCATGCAAGACTTGGGTCCTCACCCAATAACTGACGAATCTGATAATAAATGCCCTGTCAGTGAATTCTTTGGGTCCTAACCAGTGAGAGTGCTGTTAGTCAGACAGCTGCATCGGTACTCCTAATTATCTCTTCACAGCTGAAGTTAGCTCATCAGTGTCATCAAGAGAATCTTGCTCAGGTTTCAAACCACTAACACAAAAGTGCAGCCTACGGCCATTGAAACTGTCATTAACTGACTGAAGTTCCATTAAAATTGCGCTGCACTGTATCATTCAAGTAAGACAACACTTTTACTTTGTCCTCAAGGAAAGAACTTTTTGTCATTGGCGATTTGTAGTGGATCTGATTGAGCAGGTATAATGTCATAAAGTCATGTACAGGAGCAGATACTACATCATGATGCACGCTGTTGGAAGCAACTCATGATGAAAATCATATAAAATGCTGAAAAATTGCCAGAATGAGAGTATCAAAAATGGTGACCATTCGCCAGCTGTGATTTTACCTCTTCCAAAGTCGAAGTTTGTTGGATTTACAAAGTCAACAAAACAAAACAAACAAAAGATAAAACAATATAAAACAGACTTATTGTTCTACGTTTGCCACTAGTGTTCATGGCATCAATTGGTAGTTTTCTTTTGCCTGCAGCTGTCAGTAACAAGCTAAAACTGTCCTCTAAGCTTATGAAGGAAATCTCAGAGCTGATGATGCATTCCTGGAATAACTGCAAGTGTCTTATATTGCATTACCACATTGATAATCCTCCAGCCCCTTCAGCCAGACATACTGATTTTGTATCTTTGTACCTCAGTAATGTGTTTATATCAGGGCAGTAAGAGTCTGATCACTTATCCTAGTATCATAGTAATGAGCGTTACACAGGCTGATCTCATATCCGGTTGCCACACTGATAAGCTTTGGCACAGCCAAACTGATCTCATACCACCACAGTAATACGTGAAATTGTTAGTCATTTCGGTAATAACAAGCATACTTAACTCTCGATAACCATTGGCAAAACCTCTGTGTCTGCCCACATCGCCTGACACAATTGTTCGGTCCAGATGGCGCCTCTATCCAGTTCCCCTGGATGGGGGGGGGGTAACTTCCGGTGTGTATGCGCCCTTTTGCTCTTCCTCCTCAATGATTAATCAGTCGACATCACCTGTGTGAAGGAAGCGGGTTGGTCTGGTCGGCTTCATGTATTTGTTACATATCATTACCACCCTACCACCATTGCTGATATACAAATGCATTGGAAGAGGGTGTAATGCTACATGCACACTTACCCATAACCATTGGGACTGACTGCCG
This sequence comes from Hermodice carunculata, assembly GCA_964020975.1. NCBI lineage: Eukaryota > Metazoa > Annelida > Polychaeta > Eunicida > Amphinomidae > Hermodice > Hermodice carunculata. Next base: position 30,530,033 of record OZ026617.1, read on the forward strand.
GGGGGGGGGGGACCATCGGTCAAAGTGAGGAAGCAATGTCCATTGGGAAAACCGCAGAGGTACGTGGACATGTAGGCTGCCATTTGTAGAATCCTGGCCGAAGCCTGGAAACTTTCCTCACTGACCAGCATTGGAACACTATGGGCCCCTCAGGAAATCACCTGCCAACCTGAGAGCAGTCTGTGGATTGTGAGACACTGTCTGTTTCCACTCTCTCTGTCCTGGAGATCTAGCTAGACCAGTGAATCATGGGTCTGCAAGCTTTCAGCCTAGCAAACATCCAGTGCATCTGCCCAATATAAATCCAAAACAAGGTGTAGCTCTACTCCAGGTATGCCGACCTACAGACGGCATGCAAGTCTATACCCCGAGGGTGCCATAAGCTGGAACACTTTGGCTGCCCTGAGGGGACTAGAGATGTGTTTGTGCTCCTATAAGTCCTGGAAGTGGAGGAGCACTAAGCATATCACATGCAGTTCCAACTGGTAAATGTGTTGGGATGCTGACTGCATGGACCAAATGCCTGATGCCATCTGGTCTTCCACATTGGCACCCCACCAGCACCTAGATGAGTCCATGTAGATGGTGGGTTGTGCCTGACACGACGAAAAAAGTGTGTGACCCACAGGACATTTCCCCATGGTCCACCTTATGAGGTGCCAGTGGTCCTCCAGGAGTCCTGCGACATGCTCCTGTGACTATCTATCCGGTCTCTGACATGGCAGAAGTGTCAGCTGGGGTAGATAAAGACAGAGTCTCTGTCCGCAACTGCTGTCCTTCAAAGATCTTGAGTTCGGCCTGCTTCTCAAAAGAGTGAAGCAGCATACCCAGCTCAAACAAAGGGCACATTAGGATTGCCAGCTGCTCAGCCTAGGTCAGACTAGGGGGAGGAGCAGTCAGCACTGCAGGCACAGTGGTTGGAGACTCCAGAGTCAGCACTTGGTTCACGATCGGGGTCACCACTGTGGAAAACAAATTTGGGAATTAATATGGCTTTGTAGGCAGAGAGATAAGAAGATCCAGTATGGTTTTGTGTAGACAGAGAGCGCTTGAAAAAATGGTTATTTTTTCTTGGGAGAGCATGATGTATGTGCAGAGCAGAGAACGCCTTCACACATCTCTATGTTTATATGTCTCCAACAACAAGTGCATGGCACTGCAAGGGTGCTTCATTGAGACTCATGGAAAGTTTTATGGGCCCATGGCTTGGACTGAGAAGGCTGGGCTGATGAAGGTAGCCCTTAGCCTGGCTCTTTATATGTGTTTCAGAAGCAGCTGGCTTGGGGGGGGGGGGGGGAAGCAGTTGCCAGAGCAGATTCATTTACATCTGCTGTTGCCTGGCCAGGCCATAGACTGCAAGCGTGTCTACAGTCTCGGGTCAGTTAAACCGAGGAAACACCGGTCATATCTTAGTGGCACAGAGCATTCAGGATCCCCATGAGGTGATCTCTTAATGCCAGACTTATATGCCACATTTTCTCCCTATTCCCCAGGCAGTTTCAGGTGAAGTAGTAGCAGCCACATGAGCCTGCAGGTACCCAACTCAGTAGCGTTGGGCGATGTGGCCAGACACAGAGGTCTTGGCAATGATGACCGGGAGGTAATGTTACATAACTAATAAGGTTTCATATCTCCAACCTCCTCTCTTATTCTAGGATGATCTGTACAGTGATGAATAATAAGCTTTTACATCACCAAACTCATCTTATACCACCAAAATGAAAAGCGTTTACAAAACCAAACTGATTTTATATACTAATTTCACAGTAATAAGCTTTATACGACCATATTGATTTCATATCCGAGTACCATATTGACAAGCTTTCACATAGTCAAATTAATATCATATTCTGGTACATGTTCCACTATGATAAGATTTTAAATCCAAAGAGTCGTCTTTTCTGTCAATTTGAAGTGGGCTCAAATTTCTTCTTTGTATAAGGCAAATTACTCTCTCGTATAAAATGAGTGTGAGATGAATATTCTGTCTTGCCAGGAACATCTTTGCCAACTATAGAAATTTGCCATTTTAGGTGAAGTGTCGACTTGCCATAGTAAATTCTGAAAGTAATATTTAACCAGTACTGGATAATTTTGTTCCTTTTGAGATATTTAAGTTAACATATATTGCCAGTCATATGTGAAATTTGCAAGTTCTGACCCCGGTACAATCTGAACAAATAAAATATATTTGAAATGATATCATAGTAATCAATGGACCTTGTTAACATTTAGAGTTTGATAACAGGCAATAAGCATCTTCACAAAAATTGCCTTTGCACATGGATTTATTGACAAAAGTAAATTTCACGAAGACCGTGTGTTTACACATTTAGTGCAAGTAATGTCTTGGAAGCCTTATGGTTAATTGAGAATGTAGGCTTGTTATTTAGGGAATGTACATATCTGGGATGTTTGGTCTAAAGAAAAAAATCACTCCGCCTGTTTGGACATTACCTAAACACAGTTTCTTCTTCATCGCTAAAATTGACACAAAACAGAATTCTTTGCTCACAAAGTACCGTGTGTGGTTCATGTAGTTTCGAACTTCTGGTCGCTACAATTAGGGACCGTTTGTCACAACACAGAGCTTCGACTTTTTTTTTTTTAATTTTAGAAGTGAAATATGTTTAAACTTATGCAAGACTCTGCGCCGTATCAAATTTCAAAAATTATAAGTCCTTGTCAAAGATTAATTTTAAATATTTTCTTTTCCTTTTAAATAAAACCTGCCAGAAGTCGGCTCATGTTGACGCAACCTCCGGGAATATGTGCACCTTGTCCGGCGGCTGTCTGCTGCCTGCATGCAAGCGCAGACTTGTGATGATTGATTAGTGGACGGACGGGAGTCTGCATCTCTGTGCCCACCCAGACAAAATGCCAGGTCCTATATGCGTTGTTACACTGTGCTGCCTTTACTGATCACTCAATCCGTCACGTGACCATACAGCATACACCCCTTTTCAATCTTATATCACATGGCGACAAGGGCTTCTTATTTGTTTATTTGGCCATCTATTAATTCCATTAATAAACGTATTAATTAATTCGATCTGAATATTGATGATCAACCTGTCCTCATGCAGGTCGATGTACCCAGATAGGATGGCTGTGATGCTAAACCAGATAAAACTTTATTTTCTATGACAAATAGCTCTCCAGCTTATTTTTGAGATCAGTGCTCAGGTCATTTTAAGCCCGATGCGAGTTTGAGTCCCAGACCAGTCCTTTTGTCCAAGCTACCATAATGTACCTTAAAATGTTCCCCTAAAAATGGTTATACTGCCATACGAAATTCAAAGCTTCTTTTGATATTAAATACAGAACACACTTATGGTAAGTATTAATAACAATTCATAAATCACCTGTTTTTGAACCCCAATAAATATTCTCTTATGCTTTTGGAAGTTATGTATCATTTTTATATTTTTGGGGGTTACATTTTGATGTATAATCCTGAATAGGTAGTGGTTCTTCCAAAGCATATTCGCACACTGGTGGCAATATGAACAATTCGGGTGATGAGTTTGAAAGCGCGTCCATGCTATTGACTGACCACACACACACACACACACACACACACACACACACACACACACACACACACACACACATATATATATATATATATATATATATATATATATATGTATATATATATACATATATATATATGTATATATATATACATATATATATAGATTGACAAATTTGGCACTTTGGAAAAAAAATTCGTCAGATGTAAATAAATAAGTAATAATGTTGTAGATTCTTGTCATTATTCATGTAAATCAAATCCCTTTCCTAAACTGTTTACCAAACAGGGGTGTCTGTAGATTCGTGTATATACATCCCTGACCAAACTGACTCTTTACTCCCTAAACCGGCCAAAATATGCTGGTGATGATCTTCAATGTTTTTGCCTTATTTCAACAGAAAAGAAAAACAATTTGAATGCTAGTTTTAAAAGTGACATATCAAAAAGAAAAAAACATGACCCATACATACAGCTTCCTGTGTGTTGGTTGCGGACGCTTATGCTCTAAGCCCACGCTAAGAAAATCTATTGACTCTGTATTAATCCAAGGGGAAAAGGTTAAATACTCAAAAGGAGTCTCACCGCAATACTTTTGCGCTAGTCCTCCCAGCAACATACGTTTGAGTTAGATATGTCAATAACCGTTGAAATTGAGATAGTCAGGTTAGTAACTGTTCGTCAAGCGTCCCTTAACTTTCTCAGTAAAGGTTTGGTATTTAGCACTAACATAAGTAAGGGGATATATGCCATATATAACCCTACCCACCCATCCTCCACCCCCACCCCTTCCCCACACTGGTTTGGGGCGCTTGCTTATCCATTACTTTCACAGATACATATCATAACAAAATGAGGTGCAAATACTAAATTTGAATAACATTTAAGTTTCCTAGCAACAGGCATAATTTCCGAAAGTAGGATATGATTGTCCAATTGAAACAACACAACAAGATGGAATGCACCCCCAAACTCTCATGTGAGTTCTTTCTGCAGTAGCCAATCAAAATATTTATTTTGTGTCAACCTTGAAGGCAGTGCTGTAAATTTCCACTTTAGCATCATGGGAACAAGTCAGTATGCCTGCCTACAGATCCCCTTTGAGTTGCATTCCTTCCTGTCCCTTTGGTCCCTAGAGAAAAAAGGCTATCAAGGATCTGTACAGCGAGGTGCACTGAACTGGAATTAGTGTACCCTCCAAGATTTTTCTGTCAAATGGGGAGAGAAAGGAGCCTCGCCGCATGCATAGTTGCCGTGTGATATATCAGCTAAAACATAGCAATGGATAACGCCCAAATGCATTGATTGCAGTTATCTGCCATTTCAAACAAATGTGTTCATTAGGCATCGATCATTTTTTCCTGACCACATGTTGCGAAGGTCGGCTAACATATCTGTCTGCTGGAAGCTGATAACAAATCACTCAATTTAACGTCGTCTGGTGGAAGTGCAATGATTGATCTGCACATTTGGTCTCAAGCGAATTTCTGAGCTTCTCTTAAGATATTCAATGTTTTTGAATCGGTTCCCGCATAAATTTTTGCGTGTATGATATTTCCAATTAATCTTTTCAATCTTAGCCCACGGCAGTAATTGGTTGACATCACTGAAACTTGGTCACATAACAAGAAAATAGCACAGAGCGTTAAAAAAAATTCTAAAACGCTTATCTGAAATTCTGAATGAAAACCAAAATACACAAGGACAACCAAGGCGACTGTGACAATAAAATGGTCCGATGGCATTCCACGCATGGACTACAGTGACCCTGTAACTATCGAAATTAGGTCAAGGTCACACATGCACAAAACTTGGCCCCTTTCAGGAGACCACTTAGTAGACCATTATATTGCTCAGTACCATCACTATGCACATTTTCATCGACCTCCTAGCTCAATGAGCTACACAATGATTCAGTACAACAATGTAATTGGCCACGAGACCTTGGAAACTAGGTTAGGGTCATCCATGTACACGTTTCGCCAAGCCCTTATAGAAGACCATTGCCGTGTATAACACGAACGTCTCAGCCAACATAATGCTCGATTTGTCAAGTTAACTATTATAAGCCACAAAAGTCTTTTAGGACCTTCAGTCATCGATATGAATATATGAAGAAAACCGCCATGGATTTGTTCCTGTGCCGGTTTGAGGCTATTAGCAATTTAAAACGTTTGGTAAAATCAGAAAATAACAGCACTGTCACTTAATAAACAGACTTGGTAGCGTCTAGGTGAAGAAACATAGCTACCAGGGGTTGTTTGTAAGAAAATTAAAAAAAACACAAACACAAAAAAACAAAAAACCAAAAATAAAAAAACAAACAACAAACAAACAAAAACCAAAAAAAAAACAAACCCCAAACTACTTCTTGAAGAATTTGAAAATTACAATAACACAAAAATAAATAAAAAGTAGAGAACTCTCTGTGCCATTTCTGGACGAGATTATATTTAGAGAACTCTCTGTGCCACTTGTGAAAGAAATTAATATTAATTTAATATTTCATAAAACTTACCCAGAAATGTTCCATGTTGTGTCAGAGCAATTGAAAAAAGATTAAGGAAAATTAAAAAAAAAAAAAAAAAAACTGACAAGAAACTTAATTTCATATGAAGCCCACTGAAAATAGAAATATTATGATGTAAACGTGGTGCAAATCAGGCTGGTAGAATATAAGTTTTGAATGTAATATAGAATAGAATGTTCGTACATATTGGCCTAATATCAATCACATACTGCAACAGTGATAACATAGTGTAGGTAACGGGCAAAGTATCAATATATGAATTGAATGCTAAAATTACAATGTTTTATTAAAGTTGTTTTATTGGTTGTATGTGGTCTTGATTGCCTACTGTTACTCTTCTGATATGATATTATTTTCAATACAGTTCACAGAGGTTTACATATCCCAATTTTAAAACCAGCTTTGAGAGGTTGCAATGTCATCATCGCTGCATTCTAAAATATTATACTGCAAAGACGGCAGCCTTCACAAAGCAATGTATGTGAAACTTTAAGCTGCAATAACAACTTTTATTCCACTGCATAATCTTCCCATCAAGATATATTCCCAATCTTGAGACGTTTCATATGAGAAAATGTTCTACGTTAGGTGTATTTTGGCTTAAAAATTGAACACCACAACTTGAAGCAACTTCCTAAATCCTTCCAAAATATATGCCCCCTCCCAACTTTTTAAAATGAATCCAGACTTTAAGAAGTTGAAATCTGAATTGTTGATCGCCGGCAACGATGACAGAATAAGGAATCTCTTATACTCTGAGTTGACTGACACGTCCGTTCAGCTACAAACAGAAATGTTGTTTTACGTCCACAAATTTCATTCGCAGCTTTGCGTACTGATCAGATTTGAACAAAGTCAGCCATCTTTGATGTGCTTAAGTTTGAACACATCAAGAACAATAACAACACCTAAAAACATATTATCTTCAGTTAAAAAGTGCACGCATACATCTATTAAAGCTTTTCATAACTCTGGTACATATTCTGTAAAAGTGAATAGCTTGAATCCAATTCTTTGTAGAATACTGTACATGTTTTCACTTCGCTGTGTTCATAATGTGCCCAAAATTTATTAACAGAAGTGCTTTGATGTGAATCGAAGTCAGTGAGTGGTGAAAGTTGCAATTTGTTGCACTGATGCCGATAAACATTAGTCGGCACCAAAGAGTGTTAAGTTGGTGCGCCTTAGGATATTACTTCTTGTTTATTTAATGTGCATGCGATAGTATTTTGCAGAAAAAAACAGATCCACTCAAAAAACAGAGGTTTCAACATCGGCTGCATACTATTTTGGAGCATTCTTCAAGTTAGCAAGCGGTGTGGGGAATACTTCCTCCAAGAAGAACCTAGTAATTATCTTATTCATACATAATTCCCACTCTATTGCGAAGGGGCTTAAGATGGCCCTTTCTTGCTAAGCACAAGTTATTGAACTGAAGTCTTTGCACGTAGTGTCTTGAGTGCTTTCAAGAGACATCAATGAGGACAATTTACCCAGCGCAAACCTTAACTACCCCCTGTTCCATGTGGATGATGATGACGCCGCCGCCAACGACGACGACGACGGCGATGATGATGATGATGATGATGATGATGATGATGATGATGATGATGATGATGATGATGATGATGATGATGATGATGATGATATGCATCGAATAGACAACATTAAGATCAGTTAACTGATCGGTTATAACCAATTTCCGAAGCTGCAATGTTAATTATGGAATTAAAACTGACAGCGACCATACAAAGCGACTAACCCCAAATGAATGACCAATTACAATGTATGTAAAATAAGTAAAATATAGAATAAGGGTATATTTCAGGAGACTTTGTATGGGCAAGCAAGTCGCTAGTTGATACTTTAACCAGACAGATGGAAATCGCATTTTGTGGCATGATGCAGGATATAAAATACAGATCGTTCCCAAGACTAGCGGAAAGGTGAATTTATGAGACCGTCCCAATTCTGGAAATGAATAGATCCAAGAGGGAATGTATGAATGATGGCTCTGCAAGCAGGAAACCCTGAAATTCCCACATGCTGCTTTCTGCAAAAGGTAGATAAGCGACCACTTGAAGTACACCCTTAAAGCTCGATAATTACCTACACGTTGATGTGAATTTGCACGTTGTATTGTTTATCCGCGGCTTCACAATTATCATAAACCGGAAGTGAATAATTGCTTTTGTGCCGACAGCTAAACTACCTGAAGCCGTAAATGTGTCGTTTAGCCGTAGTTTCACTCCTAATATCATTTGTCAACCTTACAAAATGAAGAGTCATATCTACAGACAGCTAATGATAATGGTTGCACGTTTGTCACTAAGTTTCACTAAGATAAATTGTAATGGCTAATGAATAATTTTAATGAAGTCTATAAATTACTGCAAACTAGTTCTAGCTACTAAAGGTTCCAAATATATATACACATTTTTACCATATTGTTCTAGGTTTATGCAAAAGTATTAATGGTGTGTGCCCACACCTTTAAACACTGGTGTCTGGGATAGCCTTAGATGCTCCTGTTTGAATCTTGAATGTACTGAAGATGGTAAATAAAGCTTATTGTTCTTTTCTGTCCGGTTCTGTTCTAATATTATGTATGAAATGAAAGACCGTTTGCTTCTTTGTTTATTTATTTTGATGTCGTGTTTTATTGAAAGATTAAAATTAAAGTGTCAGACAAAACACATCAGGCTAAAGAAAGTCCGCCATTGTCAGACTTTTACGGCGCTTTCTCAATGCTCAACACCCAGAGCGCGCTATAAGAATGCCTAAAGCGCGCATCAGTTAAAGCTGTTAACATAGTCTCACCAGAACATCAGGTTAGGGTTAATAAAGAAACGCTTTCTGCACACGCAACCACTCACACCAATTTAATTCCCGCTATGTAAAATTTATGAGCCTTCAGAATAGCCAACTCGCAAAGAAGTCCGAGTGCTTTTTTGGTCATCTAAAGCATAAATGCAAAGAAGCCTCGAAGCTGTCTCCTCCGAGCCACCTCCTTAATATGATATGAATGATAAAATTAGGAGTATATCTGGGGTAGGAGGTGAGGTGATGGCGCTGAAAAATAATAGAAAAATGATCTGAATGTATGTTGTGCTTCTTTTTGACGAAATTACACCTGCCTAGAGGTTTTCCAAGTCAAGATTTATTTGATATAACCGACACATTTTCATTTAAGTATGAGTGGCAGAAATTGGTAGAGAATCGCTACAGCAGGCTATATGTGTACAGCACGACACTATCTATCTTGCTCATTGACATTTTTAATATCTTTGTTTCACATTTTTTAACAATGCATGTAATAATGATGATGATGATGATTTTAATAATTATATTAATAATAACAACTACAAAACATAACCTTTTCATCCATACACCCTTTTCCATATGTTGGCTATAATTATTCTCAAAATCATAAATATAAGTGACGTATTTTGTGCTTGGCATTTGTAACAGTTATAAACATAAAATATGAACAGATGAATTTACCCGGTGTACAAATTTGGCCCGTGAGTGACAAATGTGGTATTTAGTTTACTAGAAGCATTTAACTCTCACGAATCAGCTTTACGTTCTGTGTATTATGACAATGGATTTCAATTTGTTTGGATGTGATATCTGTATTTGTTATAGATGGCGCCACACATTCCCGTCTGAACTTAAAGCACCGGACCACGTGTCGTGCGTAAGAGTAGGAAGATCTAATATATATATATATATATATGTATTTAATAAACCACCATCCTAGCATCTGGTACATACTAGAGGCATGTCAAAATCAGTAAATAGGGTCAAAATTGTGAAATCAAACCAACCAGCCACATGAATGGCTATATACATGTCACAGTTTATTTACAAAATGTCCAATATGCGACCTTGCATACAACGTGCAAGGTAAAAACCCTTGCAAGCTGATTCAGGGCGTAATTGGACATTTATCAAAAAGTCAGAATTTTTGTATCAACATGTACAACAGGCCAAATTGCATGTTTTGTCATGTCTACCTAACGGTAATGATGATCAGTGATCATAGCTATAGGAAACAGTCGTTGATCCAATTGGTGCTCTGGTCGCCACACGCCAGTTGGCGCTTCACTCGACACGCCGGCGTCTTTATTGCTTATGTGAGGATTTGCTGATTTGTACCTCAAAATATAACGCAGTTCAGCTGTGTCTTTAAAGACATATATTAGAACAGCTTTCCCAATTTAGCAATAGCGCATAGGAGCCTGTTGCATTGATACAAGTTTGACGCACTCACCAACATTTTCGTGTTGTTCACAAAATATGAGCGGCCAATACCAAAATACTTTGCTGAGAATTGCACTTCGAATGTCTATCGTCACGAAAAAAGACCAAAGGAATTAGAGGAAACAACACTACTACTACTACTACTACTACTACTACTACTACTACTACTACTACTACTACTACTACTACTACTACTACTACTACTACTACTGCTACTACTACTAATAATAGTAATAATTATAATAATGATGATGATGATCATAATAATAATAATAATAATAACAATAATAATAATAATAATAATAATAATAATAATAATAATAATAATAATAATAATAATAATAATAATAATAATATCATCATCATCATCATCATTATTATAAACCTTACTGTGTCAATCAAATTACACAATTGTTACACAGGATCACTGAACATACATAGAGCTAAATTGCATTGCCTGTTGCATGTTTGCAAATAGAAACTGTAAAGTTGGAAATCTCGAAAGGGAAGCTTCATGTTTGAGTTGCCGAGGCTAGCATAAAGGCAATGATCGAGATCAGTTTTTGTAAAGTGATTCTTATTATATATGTGACAATTATTGCACATAATTATGGTGACAAGCCTACTAAAGTGAACTTTGTTGTTCACATAAAATAACTTGAGACACATTTTATCAGCGACTTTGGTACAAGTGATCTTAGCCAATGTCATAGCCTTATTTCATTTTATTTAATCTGCTATACACCCACCTAATATATATTCTGCATATCAGACTGCGTTTTATTGCAATGACATATCACCTCAAGTGGTCAAGGTATACGTCATATTCCTGTCATACTGGTACACAATACTATCATTCATGCTGACCACTTCCTATACACCCACTTCATATCATGCAGGGACACATGGAACATAGATCTAGTGTTCCTGAGCCTGCAATTCGATCGCTCCCACAGCCACTTCGTGGGCGCGTCTCTGTGGTTCTGCTTTTGTATTGAGGTATGTTCTTGTCAGAATTTTTTTTAATTGAGGCATGTGTACATTAATGTCCGAAAAACCCAACACACTTTATATTTCTGATAAAGCCATTAAAGTTCGTTTATAATTACTATAATTGGTCATGGAGTTGTAGAAATCACAAGAGTATTTTGCTAGCCCTTCACCAATTTATCCTTCATGATTTATTTCTTTTTAAATGAATTTTATGTCTTTTTCATGTATCTTAGAACTTATAATAAATAGTTATGGGTAAACACATGTGAATTATCATAGCAAAGGGACTGCAAATGCAATTAATTCAAATAGTTTTGCCTCGTTTGTCTTCCTTGTTTTGCAGCTATACATGCCTTGTTACATCGTATCATTTCTCTGTTGTAAGAGATGATTTTGTCCACTACAATTTTCAATAAACAGTGCATAAGTATTAACTTCTTTTCGTCATTATGTCGTTGATACAATTTCGATTTATGTTCGTCATAGAGAAGTGTGTGTTATGTGAATGAAACTTCAAAATTGAACTAAAAAGTATCAATACGAGTCATGGTGACACAGGTCATTTAAACTTATTCATCTCATATGTTTATATATATTCACTAAGTTGAAGTTCAGGTCAATTTATCATATTTCTTCACACATCCTGTCTACATATAGCTTCACTGACTTTCTTGAAACACAAAGTTCTTGACCCTAATCCATATTTTCTCACAGAATATATAGCCTTTCATTTAAAAATGCCATACTTCATTGGTTCTCAGACGAATGTGTACATGTCAGTTCGACACTGGATTCATTGAAAAGTTCTGTCCCTTTATTCAGTTGACAGCAGTTTTTGCAGTTACAGCTTAAAGTAACACAGTTTTAAAATCCGCCCATAAAGCCTTAAATTTCATTGACTAAATGGTCAGGATTTACGTGGATTTAAGATGTTATCAGGCACATTCATATTAAGAACACAAAACCAAGGAAATTTCAGTCATGACAAAAATGTTCTTTCTTAGTTGCAAGGTTCTCTAAAGCTTAACAATTTCCATATTCCCTGTGCATGTACACATAATGAGTCTTTTACAACAATGGTAACAATTAACACATGGTACATTGTAATTTTATCCAATTGGCTCCACAGTGATGATGACAAAACACGTAGCATCGCATATGTCGATTGCTGGCTTTGATAATGCATGAATTGAATGTGTTCTGCATTCGGTGACAAAATGTTGCAACTAGACCTACATTTAATTTCGGGAGGCATGTCAAAGATTGCAAAAGATTGTGTAAATGAATCGTGGCCTTGAATGATGTACCCATACAACAAAAGAATGTCTATACTTTGTCCCATATTTATCCTCATGAGCATGTGTACCCATATGACAAACGAATGTCTGTACTTTGTACCATATCCTGATGAGTATGTGTACCCATACAACCAAAGAATGTCTGTACGTTGCACCATTATTATCCTGATGAGTATGCATACCCACACAACAAAAGAATGTCTGAACGTTGTACAATATTTATCCTGATGAGTATGTGTACCCATACAACAAAAGAATGTATATACTTTGTCCCATATTTATCCTCATGAGCATGTGTACCCATATGACAAACGAATGTCTGTACTTTGTACCATATCCTGATGAGTATGTGTACCCATACAACCAAAGAATGTCTGTACGTTGCACTATTATTATCCTGATGAGTATGCATACCCACACAACAAAAGAATGTCTGAACGTTGTACAATATTTATCCTGATGAGTATGTGTATCCATACAACAAAAGAATCTCTGTACGTTGCACTATAATTACTCTGATGAGTGTGTGTACCCATACAAAAAGAATCTCTGTACTTTGAACTAAATTATCCTGGTGAGTATGTGTGTGTCCTTTTGTACTTGATTTTAATATGATTTCCATTTTTTTACTTATTTCAGTATCAGCAACACGTGCTTTGAGTCACATTTACAATTAAAGATGACTACAATTCTAAGCGTATTTTAAATGGCAACACACACACACAGACATACACACTCACATATATATATATGTATATATATGTATGTATATATATGTATATATATATATATATATATATATATATATATATATATATATATATATATATATATATATATATATATATTAAACTGCTTTAAATACAGGCATTAAGTAAAAGTGTTATTTGGTGTACCCGTAAATAAATTGTTTATGCCTAAGCGACAATCGAATCAAGCATCACATAAATTTGAATTTCTCGAGTATTCGGACATACGCTTTGTAGCACAGAGAACGCAGCCGAATAATGGCACACACAAAATACGCTGTAAAAAATAGCATAAGACCTAAATCTTTTCTTTCAAAGTACTACTGTTATACAGAAAGTCCGAGATTTTATTTCCAGCATTGAAAATATAAAATGAAAGTCTGTGAATTATTCTTATCTGTAACAATTTAAGATTGGTGCATGGATCTGTGGAATATACATACTTCAAATACAGAATAAACGACAGAGATGGCGCTCAAGGAGATCGAAGTCTTTTGCCAGGTAACTCGTCCCCTCACCTGCTAAACAGGTACTTCAGAAACAGAGTTAATCTAAACTTATTTCTGGTACGTCAGAACATCACCATTAGCTGGAATTAGGGGCAGTGGTCAAGATTTGACGTTGTCTCTTCGATTCCCCGACCCTCGGGGTGCCCCTATTTGGGCGCGCCCACTCAATATAAGAAGTCGTTCTGCTGGCCGAACTCACACCATTACCTTGGTGTGGCATAAATGCCGAAGCACAATAGAAAGGATTCATTCTCGTGACTTCGGCTCGCTTGTCCACACCGACTGTACATCTTTGTACTTTTAATTGGAATCGTCCGTAGACACAGCAGTACAAAATGACTGGCAACATGACTGCTTGTAATACTTGTCAGTTAAGTCACTTTCTTGTTATGTTACAGTTAAAATAAATTGAACAGCGTTTGGTTGCTGCTAAATCACAGCAAAATCTACAACTTCTACAGCGTACAGGTGCACAAAACACAAAGCCCACTTAATTTACTATGGAAAATATTAAGCAGACATATAGCTCTAGGCGCACTTTTGCTCCGCAAACGTGCAGCCAGGGCCTTGTTCCAGGGATGCAGACAAGAACTGACAAACAAAGGATTATTAGAAGAGGACGCGTGGGTACATTTGATATAGAAATGGGAGCGAGTAGTGTACATCAACGACACGACTGTTCCAACATGTTGACATGTTAGGCTTAGAGGCACGTCTTATGGGTACAATTACAACAAGCCTCCCGGATGTCTTAATTTTACTTCATTTTTAGAAGACGAACAGCAAGTTAACCATCCACAATTTGGGTAGATAATAAATTATAATAATTTAAAGCTAAAACAGTAAAATGGATCAAAACATATTTTCACTTTGTGAGATGCAGTTTTGTTCATTTCAAAAGCCAAAGATTGGAGTGGGCAGAATTTCGTTAACATCAGTTCAAATAATAAAAAAAAAAAGAAAAAGAAAAGAAAAAGAAAAAAGAAAGAAAAAAAAAAGAAAAAGAAAAGAAAAAGAAAAAAGAAAGAAAAAAAAAGAAAAAGAAAAGAAAAAGAAAAAAGAAAGAAAAAAAAAGAAAAGAAAGTTCAAGGCAAGGAATTTTCAAACTTTATCTCTTCCTTCAGAAAATATTGTAAATTCTAGATCCCCGTTCTCAATCCCCAGAAGTATTTCCAAACATGACACAAACAGCAACGAGTTAACACGATGGGCATTCAGCACATGTGTCAACCTGGGAAAACGGGAATATGGTATGAACAGGAAGCAAATATTGTTAAGAGTTTCATGTCAATGTGCCAGCAACTTGAATTTGTTACATTTCTTCAGACGTCCGTCGAGCGAACTGTTCATACCACTAAATACGATAACTGGATAAAAGACAGTCAGCACATGAAGTGTAGGAAAGGAAGTGTATCGAATTGTTAACCATTCATTCGTGGGAACCCTCCCACATTCCAAAAAGTCTGGAGAAAATGCTTGATCAATTCTATTGGTCTACAAGTATCAAGTGGTGCCAAGACTTTAAGAGAACATCGCCATACATTATTAAATAGACCATTTACCTCGGAGACGAAACATCTGCTCTGAATGTACCAAAACACAGAGCATTAGAACCAGGCAACCCCACCCCCACCCTTTCACTGCCGTGCCCCCCCCCCCTTTATGTCCGAGTGCAACCTTATTCTCATTGACTCTTCCTTCTCTGTTAAATTTACCATGTCCAGCTAACTTCAACAGTTATCCCTGAACATAGCCATATGCAGACTGATCTGGTCTTGATAATACGAATATTATATGAATAAAACCATGGTTCTAATTTTGGCCAATAGGGCGGTTTTGAAGTGAATTCGTAAAATATCGCTAGAAAAACTATTACTTTGTATTGCTTTTAAACGTGCACTACATGATCTACTTACAGATCAAAATTATTTTTGTGTGTGTTGAAGTATCGACACCATCCTACAACACAGTTATTCATGCATTGCAATAAACCCACTTTTATTGTCCCCGTTTAATCCCATGAACATAATTATCATAAAACCTTTTTTGAAAGACTGCCTCCTTGTGAAAATATATATGGCCGGAGACACATATTCGCTCAGGAATCCGATAAGGTTTTATTGTTATCAATGTAAAATTTTGTCATGTTATTTCTGGGTATATTTCTGGGTATTCTATTGTATTTCTTATATCGCTATTGGAAAAGGAGACTAAATTAGCTGCTCATATTTGGATCCTTTAACATCAAGCAGTAATACTTTTTTAAACATGAAGCATATATGGCACTTTGTGTCTTACAAGAGGTGTACGAATGTTATATTAGGCTTGGCCTGCCTTGCAATCCATGCAAAAGATATGGATCTATACTTATGTTATGTATTATATACAATAGTTCAACTCTCTGTTTCACAAATTATAATTTTATTACCACTTATCTGTCAATATCCAGTTTCGAGCTTGTCAACCCTGCCAAACACGTAAACCGTTCTCGACTAAAAAAAAAATCAATAAAAAAGATCAAATGCTCATATGTGTTACACGTGTGCCTCTGTGCATTTGATCAAATATTTAATATAAAGCAGAGACTTGCAAAACGCCTTATTTTAATAACATTGCATATTTGAGTCCCTTGAACACAAATAGCATGTAGTGATCCAGCGAACATTCTTTGACCACCCTTGTTGTCTTTTAAGATTAACATTTACTTCTACGGCGTCCAAAGCATTTGCGTAGAAGAAATTCTCTCATTGCAGAGTAAAGATGCTTCGATGCCTGACTTCCTGCCACAGTGTGTCCCTGGTCGATATAGATCTGAAATTGGAAAAAAATACTCAATCTATGCATGTTTAAACTATCTGAGATGATACGCCTTTTCTAAAGCTCTGTGTCCTGGCCCGTACCCAGCCTTTGATTACAGAGGTGTCTTCGTTCCAAATTTCGGACACCTTTTCTCTAAACTGGCTTTGATACCATAATCTAAAGTAACAAATCTGTTGAAGCGTGTGCTTCAAAAATGTGCTGCATCATGTCATACACATAAACATAGCGTACACAAATTTTCATTTACATGTGATAGCAATACTGGCCAACCAATAGTAATGTCAGGGATTGTACATATAAATTTACACAGTTAGTTGTAAATAAGCTTATTTCTCGTTGATTTTTTTACAGATCATTGTACACTCCTGCATATGTTATACGACATTATCATATGTATATTCAGCTGTCAGGCGAATATGCTATCTAGAATGAACAAACAAAACCTTCATAGGATAACAAATTCCTTCATATTCTGACGCTTAAAAGGGTTTCACAATAATGGACATGATATATGTATATATGTATATGTATATGTATATATATATATATATATATATATATATATATATATATATATATATATATATATATATATATATATATATATATATATATATATATATACATACATATAATGTTAGGCTTGGCCTGCCTCGCAATCCATGTAAAAATATGGGTCGATACTTATCTTATTTTTAATATAAAGAGTTCGGACTGCGGAAAGGGGTAATGACTACTAGGAAGTGGTTTTGGACAAAAAAACACAAATACAATATATATAAATATATATATATATATATATATACGTGTGTGTGTGTGTGTGTGTGTGTGTGTGTGTGTGTGTGTGTGTGTGTGTGTGTGGAAGGTGGTTCGCTCTGCCAAATCAAGAAAACTACATAAACTGCAAACATTCATGTTCAGACAGAATATTCATGACAGCTGTGTTTATATTTTATAGTAAAAGGTCCACCAAGAAAAAATGTTGACTCCGATTTGATTAGCCTATATTTCTGAAAGCAGTCGAGCTATGTCCCACTAAACTAATTACATTATCACCTTTCAGGAGGCTGCATGAACGGAAAAGTATTGACATAAGTATAAGCAAAACGTATATTGGTTAAATGGCTATGACCAATAAATTATAAAACAAGCTAAAATAGTCAACTTTGGTTTAAATTATTGTACAAACGACATCTTCTTCCATAAGAAATTTCCATGTAATATAACATGAATATACAAATGTTGAAATAACATCATGATGGTTTTATCAAACTGCAAACTGTTTTCAAATAAGCACTGGCTACATATGTGGATGACAAGGTGTGCTTTATAAGTTTCATCTGTGCTGGGTTTCCAGTAATATTACAATGCTTCATAGATGAGTTAGTGTACATTGTGGGTTTGTTAGATTCAGCCTTAAAATTCCAAAACAAACACAAATAAAGAAAATCTGGGTGTAGCTTTTTAGGAAGACGTGTTAGGAACAATTTAGTGAAAAGAGTACAGACTAAAAAGAAGATTTGCTTCAAAGCAAATTTGTTGGTTTGCCTTCAAAAGTTGCGAATCCAAATGCTACAACTTTTTTCCTTTGGTACTTGACATTCCATTTAGCTTATGGTTTGATAAAATTTCAAAGTCCAAATGACCGTGGCACCTGACCTTTAGATGTAAAGTACAAAAATATGCAGTGTTGCAATTTGTAAAATTTGAACCCGAAATTTTCAAAAGTTCATAAAAATGACCAAGTAATGGTAAGATGAAAAGGGCAAAATTATCTTCACCTTTGACCCTTAGAAATTACATATAAATCACAAAAATATGCAGTGTTGCAATACCTACAATTTGGATCCCACATGGTTTAAATTGGATGAAAACGGACCAAGTTATGGCCAGAACAAAATTTCAAATGGCAAAATGACCTTGATCTTTGACCTTTAGAGGCCACATGTAAATAACAAAAATGAGCAGTGCCATAATATCTACAGTTTGAGCTCAGCATGATCAAGATGGGATAAAAATGGACCGAGTTATGACTAGGAAAAATTTTAAAATGCCAAAATGACCCTGATCTTTGACCTTAAGAGGTTACATGTAAATGACAAATATGTGCATTGTTACAAACACAAATATTGAAGTTGGATTGGTTACCTGTACCAACGATACTTTTGGAGATAATCAAGATTTAAAATTTTCAAATGGCCCTTATTTGCATATATTTCAAAAACGTTGAAGCTCTTTACAAAATCGCAAGAGTTCATGTATGGAAGTATAATCATTATTATACGTAGAAATACCAAACCAAGTTTGGTATTTATACGTAAAATAGTTTTCAAATGCAATGTCGCACAAATTAGCCAGTAAAAAAAAAGAAAAAAAGGAAAAAAGGTGCGAAAGAAAGAGAGAGAGGAACAGAGAAAGAAAAAAAGAAAGAAAGAAAGAATGTAAGAAAGAAAGAAAGAAAGAAAGAAAGAAAGAAAGAAAGAAAGAAAGAAAGAAAGAAAGAAAGAAAGAAAGAAAGAAAGAAAGAAAGAAAAGAAAAAGAATTTGTCTTCTGTTGGCAGACAGACATAAAATATGGTCGAACCGGTAACAAGTTATATCTTTATTTTTGCAAACTGATGTCAAATCGTAATTTCAGATCAAAGCAGAATTTTGCCACCAACAAAAAGGAAAGGGCCATACTTTAATCTTCTTTATGGTCTGTTGATCATGGCCTTTGCAAAAATGCATCCTTTACTTATATGTATCTGAATTTTTAACTTTATGGAGTTGATCGGAGGAGAGAAGACTTAGTTTATCGGGGCACAGGTCTAAAACTAGCCTTTGCGGTGATACAGTTCTAACACTCTCGTAACGTTCTTATCACTTTATTAGTAGATATACCACATCGAGCTACATAGTGAACTCATCTTATCTGGTTATTAAATAAGCCCGCTGTACGAACATGGAACTTTTACAAATATGACAGCCATCTGTGCATAGACCTATTTAAAAACCATGTATATAATAAAAGGTAAAAATGCGCTTTTTAAATATAATTGCTTCAGCTTTTGTCTCGGTATTTCCAGTCTTTTTTTTTCTCTGTTAATTCTTTCTATGGCTTTGTTTCGTTTTTGCTTTTTTAAACTTTTTTTTGTTTTGTTTTGTTTTTCTGGTTTTTTTTTTTTTTTTTTTGTTTTTTGTTTTTTTTTTTTTTTTGTTTTTTTTTTTTTTGTTTTTTTTTTGTTTGTTTTGTTTTGTGTTTTTTTTTCGTTCTTGTTTCTACTTTTTGTCTGTTTTTTAAATTTTTTTCTTTCACTTTGCTCATTTTATTTGATGATTTTCAATTTATCTTTTTTCGGCAGTCTACTAGTCAGACCTACGAACTAATGATGCTACCGTCTTCAGTGAAAGTGATTCTATGAACTGTGGACCTGATGTTGCTCTAAACATATCGAAAATGTGCGATATTAGATAAACAAAGGTTAAAAAGGTCCAGTATTGCTTCAACAAGTTTTGACATAAAACTTAAAGATCCAATTTCAAAGAACCAAGTTTGGACATAACAAATGTTGAATGTAAAACATGTCTTTTTTATTCCTTCAATAAAACAAAGGTACTCATTCAGTTCTGTCTCAAAGGAAGTCTCTAAGTCTGGGTTTGATGTATTCACAAAAAAGGCAATAAATGAAATAAAGGTGTAAGAAAAACAGTTGAAAACAAGTTCAAATGTCCAACATGTTTTCTTCATTGGTGGAATAAGTTTACCATCAATTTTAAGGAACCATATATTTTACATGGATTGCGAAACAGGCCAAGCCTAGATTAATCACTCTCTATAGTACAGATGGTACCTGCCTGCCTAATTGTTTGGTGGAGGAAACCGAAGGACTCGGAGAAAACCACTGTGCACAGTCAGAGTGGTAGGAACCCATCAATAGTATGCCTTCCAATATGAAGAATGGTATGCAAACATTGACGTTAATTAGGTCTTGACATTTTAAGAAAAGGTAAAAATTGTAATATTGAACTTTTTCGTCCTTTAAAATGCTACAATAAATCAGATTAAGTAAAGTACTCTTGGTTGAATTAATTATTGTGTAGATCGTATGCAGAGAATAATCATCATTGGAATCAGGTATCAAAGAGATATTTTCCTTCCCCCTGTCCGTTTTTGTTGTTGTTTTTGTTCTGTTTTGTTTTATTTGGCGTTTTTTTTTATTTGCTCGAGGGAGGGGTATTATTGGAGCTATGGCGCTGTGGGGGTGTCGATCGACACACCCTAGCTACGGGCCTGTGCGTGTATCGTCTGTTGTGGTAGTGACAGCATCAAGCCACTTAAACTAAACTTAAAAATTACTGATCACATGAAAACATACATTTTTGGAACGTATACGGTATGAGAGAAGAACCAATCCGACTAGTAAATGTGCCCTCTAGTGATTCATGAAACGGATATCGTGGAAATAATCTTCAGTAATACGTCTATAATCGCAAGAAAATGAGCTCTTTAACTTTCTGCTCCTAGCAAAGGCGTATGTTGCACGCATAATTTTGTTCCCGAAATTTTTGTATGAATTTTAGGATGATTTGATCAGTTTTTGCATGGAGACTTTCCACATGAAAGCCAAGCAGAGCAAGATCACTTGACGTAGGCTTTATGTTCAATCGCCAATGCGACACATGAACGTATTTCTATGAGGCTTACGATGGCATGGCAAGTGTTAACAAAAATAATAATATACCAATTTTGCTGTTTTTAAGATAATACAATAGACAGAAAAACATTACTATCTGCAGGGTGAAATATAGCGCTCCCTTGTTATCTTTGTAAAGATCGGTAGCGAATCGTAAATGACCCGAGGCTACAGGAATGTACAAGAAATAATAATGACACACATGTACTATTATCAGTTGAGATTATATCTCAACCATCTTCATCCGGCAAAACAAGAAATTTGTTAGGACGATATATATATATACATATATATATATATATATATATATATATATATATATATATATATATATATATATATATATATATATATATATATATATATATATATATATATATATATATGATTTCAATGCATACACTTTCTGGCTCTCTGCTCCGCAGAACAAAATATAAAATTTCGGTAAAGGTATTCAAGAGAATATGCCTGCTGAACTGACTCATTGAGCTGCTTCATCTTTCATTTCAGCATGGCAGGCAGCCATTCCGTCGTCATTAGAAGAGAATGATGGCACCTGAAAGTCTGACTATGCAGGCAAAGAACTTAAATCAATATGAAATGAAAAAAAGAAGCAGTGGATCTTTGCACGTAGGGAAACCACCTTGGCTATGGTTTTCGTCATCATCGTCGTCGTTATGTCGTCGTTCTCATTATCATCGCCATTACAAAACTTACATGTGAATCGTACTGGATTCCTTCCATATTTAGTGCCTGCATCAGGTGAGCAGAGTTACCAAAATGGACATTATCTGAAATAAGAAAGGGAATTTAGGAAACTCAAATGCCTTCAGCGCATTTCAGATTAAAACAAACCGTATGTAAAAGTAAATCAAATAATTTGAACTCAACCTTTGCCCTGTCAATTTTTAGTTTAGTTTCACAACCTGTAGTTACTCATTGACAAGTAAATTACAAGCTGACATATCAAAGGTGTGCCCCAGTTAGGAAAATTAGTTCTTGAAACACATGCCAAGAGACTTTGGTCTCATTATATATCATTTGTATCATGATGATTAAATATTTTAATAAATTTTCTCCGTCCCATCAATAGTACTACCGACTCAATAACTTTGCTCGTCACCAAACAGACACTATTGTCTTATATTCTTCCTGACTTTTGCTTACTGATGCCGGCACTAATTTTGCAAGATCGAAATATGCAAAAACAAAATCATAGTTTCACTACAATATAAAAATAAGATTCTGAAAGAGAATTATCAGAGCAAAATGTAATACTGTCTTCGCATATTACATCTAACACCGAAAACGATTACAACAGTCAAGCTTCCATTAAAGAAACAACTTTGCATACTTGACGAATAAGTTTTTTTATTCGTTTTATTAAGCGATTGGAGAACTTTTGCCACACATACTCTTCGTAATAAAAAATAAAAAATATGAAAAGCATGAAGTTAAGATACGTGTTTGCAGACGGAAGAAAGTTATGTAAAAGACAAAACAAAATAAACATGACCAGGAATAAAACAGGATAAACTTGGCCAGGAACCATTTTGTGCGTGTGCGGGGAGGGGGGGGGGGGCACAAATACTTAGCCTTTATGTTTTAGTATAAGAAAAACAAAACACGCACACGCACAACACTACATCATAGGAAGAAAAAAATAACACTGAGTGGAAAAGAATGTTGCTGGGTCGAACTTGTCCAGTTTGTGTAAAACTGATTTAACCTTTTCCAAGTTAGACTAGGATTGAGTCGACTGGGTTTCATGACGCAATGCACCCGACACGCGCCAAATAAAACTACTGGCCTGGGGTATGCTGTCATAAAAGGCTTTTCTCCCATAATGGCGCTTATCAGAGGTGAATAAAGGGATGGATGAAAAAGCTTTGTGTTATTTTACGTAAAACCCCATTCCAACTATGTCATTTCCTGCAGCACCGCCCTTCTATCACACGCTGGTCAGCCATGCTGCCTTTACCCGAGCTACCGCCAACGTCGGATCCATCTCCCCTCTTGGTGCATCTTGCACTCAGAACAGGTCCAGGTCCTCAAATTTATTTGGCGGTATTTGTGAGCATTCATGTGCACATCAAGATGCCGGGACTTCTCGCTGATTGTTGAAATGCAACTGACTGAGCAGGCTTCTACCGGAACTTGTCGTGGATTTCTTTGTTAATATTTTATATTCATGAGCGCTAATGTAGAACGCAAAGCATCGCAATAAAAGCTGTTTGTCAGTGTTAAAATCTTTTTATTTGTGTTACTTTGTCTTAAAATTGAAAAATTTATCCAAATACAATTACCGGAAAAATAAAAACAACCCCTCCCTTGTTTTTACTGTCTGAAGTCAATGCTTCCTGGTTGCATACGAATTTCGTTCAGACAGTAAACATTGGTGGTGGTGGTTTGTCTATTTCTATAGTTTTTACCACATATGTTGAACAGAATTTAAAACTAAAACATTGAGGAAAGTGACAGTTTACACCATAGTGCTTTTGGACGATTTTAGTGGGAACTGCTTTAAAGTGAGTGAGTAAAAAACATCTCCTATGCGCAAGTTCTCATTCTGATACCCTGTTGAAGCAATCACACTATGTTGCTTACCATCTCCAGTTCCGTGAGCCAGAAAATACTGTTTGTTGGTAAAGTTCTTGACCTTTAAAATAATGCTGGTGTTCTGCAACAGATTTTAGAAGCATTATGGGCACATAAAGGCTCATACAAGATGTTGACAAGATATGCAGCTACTTATTTTTTGTAACATTTGTCTTGGAACAACGAAATGATCTATAGACATCATAGATATCACTTATAACCCCTGCATTATTGAATTGTAAATAAACCTTGCATTTAATTTTTTAGTTTAGTATAATTGTTACTCAGTGGCCGTCAATTAATTTTTGTTATTTTTTTATATAATCAAAAGTAACATTATTGATCTTTTAAATGTTTTCTGCTGTCGTGTGAGGTCTTCTCTTAACACACTGGGGCTAAATGGCCAAACCTGGGATGTCGTGCATGTTCAACTGGTTCCTCTAAGTCTAGTTAAATGATACTTTACATAATTACGATTTGTTGGGATATATGAAAATTGCACATATTTATTACTTATAAGGTGGCCTTCATACGACCTTGACTGACAAAGGGTAAGTACGAAAAGCGACTTTTGAGCTATTTTCGCCTTTTTGATAACTTTATTGGTCCAAATAAAAAAGAAAAATATCAAATTGTCCGAAATTATTTGTAGAATATTTGAAGAAATGGGGATTTTCGAATTTGGATAAAAAATTCCAAAGCATGGGGAAAAGAGTACAAGGGATATGTGGTTATATCAATTTCAATATTACTTCCAGGCAATGCTGTGGGAATAATTAGAGTACAACTAGCAGCTCGGGCTCTAAGAGAAGATACTAGAAAGGGTACATACTGGTTCAGGGGCAAGTCAAATTGTTCTCATCTGAACCTGTACTATACAAGGTTAGTAATTATGTTTTGTTTGACAGGTATACTTCTTTGGTAATAAAAAACTCTGCATTTATGAACAAAACTTTATTTAATTTATCATTTGCTACGTTTATATTTATTCATTTTTACGTGGGTTGTCTTTGCTAAATATTTAGCTTACACAAGGAGCCGCTACACAGAGAGACATGCACAGGTAAAGGCTCCGAAACATGTTCTGAGTAGTTACCCGCTGAAAACCCTTTAATTTATTTTGGCTAATACAGCATATGTCAAAATTCTACAGAGGAACGTGTGCAATATGGACAATGGTACTTCCATATGTGTATAGGCTAGACAGTGACAGGTTAGCTTATGGAGAGTAAAGAGTTCGGTGGGCAGAATAGGGTAGTGACCACTAGGAAGTGGTTCTGGACAAAGGGACATGAATACAATATTAAAAAAGTATCTTAATGCCCATTTATATCAACTTCCGGTTCAAACAAGGAGGCAGCCATTTTTGATTAGGGTCTGTTTTTAATTTAGTTTTCATAACTTTAATTCATTGAATGAATTTTTTTTTTCTGAATCATCTACTTTTCCAGCTGCATCCCTAGGTGCGCACCTCTGATCACCTTTTTCGAAAATTACATGATATATTGGAAAATGATCTATTTATGTAGAAGTTATGAATTAACTAAGTGTTTTAGTTACAGAGCTTCATTTTTCAGAAATATTTTGACATTCCGAACTTATCAATTATTGTCATCACTTTTGATAGTTAATGTGCACATATGGGAGTAAATGTGGCCAGGCATAAGAGTATAGATACGTTTAATGTACTTCAAAATCATTTCAAGGTCAAATAAAGGTCAAATTAATCCTGAAAAGTTCACACGTGTGCTAAGCGCCTAGCATGTCTTGCGAGTTAGCCATCCCTGGAGCTTTCATTGAAAATAATTTGACAAAGGACAACATTTAAAGCAGTGAATGATACAGACGACTTTTGAAATTACTGATCGCTAAAGGCCAATTTGACTGGGATAAAGGCATAGATGGTGCTTCTAAACATAGTGCTTACCTTGTAACCTTCCATATTATCGTCTGCTGTGGCTAGACCCATGTATCTTTCAGAGTGAGCCGAGTCTACCCAACAGACGTATAGAAATGTATAATGTTTCTGTGATTATGTACATCACTTCTTCATTGATCAAGCAAGGGCAATTTCACATTGCACATGAGAAAGTTGTACTATGCATCTACACTGACTTGTCCAAACCATAAGGGAGGGGGTCCCTTATTGACAGCTTTTTTTTCAGTTGTCATGCATAAACATTTTCAGGTAGGGTTATCCCACAAGGCATGAATTGCTGTACATGGGTTAATATAGATAAAATCTAGTCTTTACAATATTGAAAAGTATAAGGGTTTCATCGCAGACTTCACTTTGTTGCGGCAAAACATGTAAATTAAGAAGTCGAACTGTAAACGTAGCTGTTACTCCATGACACAACCCATTATTAAACCCAACATTACAGTATCTCACGTGCATGGTGGTCTCTTGTGATACACTCTCATATTGTTCTTTTTTTGTACATTAAGATACAAATAACTGACTTCTGTATTATATAAGTAAACATCAATGCCCATTCACTACATACAACAACTCAAACTCTAGAAACAACCACTGCATATTCAATTGTGACCTATGTCAATTATGAAATTATATAACCGGATCTGAGGAAATTATATTGATTATCTTTAACGCATAGGGATATTTACTTCAGGGCTCCCCTACTAGGAGACAGAAGCAAAACTGTAGTGCCCAGTTTACATGTTCCATGCTTGTGTCATCTGCCGATTGGTCCTGCCAGACCAACCAGGTTTATATCCCGGATAAGTTTTTTCACCAATTGATAGGTCATTGGAGAAAGACATGACAGGAGCAGAGATGGTTATGTAGGCTCATGTGTATTTTCAAAAGTAAGGAATTATTGATAAACAAGAGTACATTCCATATTTCTATGTCACAATACATGACCTGTGGAACACCATGGGATTTACTAACAAAATGGTGGAAGCCTGAGAAAGCAGTACTTTAAGAATAAAACCCAAACTAGCTTTGATGGTTGCCAAAGCAACACTGACCACAATGAAGCATGATGATTAATTAAAATTGTTCCTCAAAAAACAACTAAACATCAAGGCACACATCATGGGAGAACCTGTAAAGTCCAGCCCACTGCTACCACCTACAGTGTACATGTCTGAAAGGCAGCAAGTCAGTCAGTTGGCTTTCCCCTGGTTATATCCAGCTGTGGTAACAACTATTGGGTCCAATGATTATTTTTTCTTCAAATGCCAGGTAAAAAGATCTGCATGTTTTACATAGATTGTGAAACAGTCCAAACCTGATTGCTGGAATGACTTTGATCCCCTTTTCTCCTTGAAACCTGAGGGGAACTGGTAAAAAGGAACTATGCTTGGCTTCCATGGTGGATGGAAGCATTTTTCACGGAAAGTGATGCATCATGAGGTAAAAAAATTCATGTATAGAAATTTCTTGCACTATTTCTGTAGAAAGGTCGCTAGGGTATCCTGAACAGCTGCAGGGAGCACCAGACCTGTTACATCCTTGGGTGCCTTGATGGAAGCTATAGATCTATTGACTGCACCAGAGCACAAAAGCTTCATAAACACTCGCAACTCTGCTGTTGGAACCAATACTGGAATTAATGAGAGGAGGTGTTTTTCCAGTCGTAGACTCAGCATTAGGGGGATGCCACATGCACACCTTAGTTGGACCATAGTAGCCTAAGACTTGTTTTGGTTCCTGCAGATGAGCAATTTGCCTCCAGACAGGTTTGGTTACTGTGGCTTCCTCTTTTTGTTGCACTTACCAGTCCATAAAATGATTTTTCGTAGTATGATGACGTTTAGAAGTCCTTTTTGCATGGGAGCCCAGAGATGAAAATCAGACTTCCTTGGATTAATAAGTTCTATGGTGAGCTTGGTAACCTAAGTTTATCTTAGTCCAGTTGTGAGTAGGAAAAAGAATAAAAGACTGAGGAAAAAAGATTTCCAAGAGAAATATGATTGTTCCTTTTGCTTGACACTTCAATGTAAAGGAGACAATAATATTCCTGATCTTTGAAGTCAATACAACAGAGGACTCAGCTACAACAGTGAACAATAGGTTTCCATAACACCAGATCCTCGAATATCAAAGCTTCAATTAGAACCCACTGCTGAGTTTAGGGCTGTCTACAAAAAGGCTGAAACATCGTCCACTGACAAAAATTCTCTTGGGACTGTTGTGCTGTTCCAGACATGCAATTTGGACCATAGTAGTGAGGGTGAGCCAAAAGCTTATCCAAAAGCAAAGGCTGGATAACACCCACACCAGTTACGCTCAAATCCAGACCACAAGCAAGAACTGCAGGTCCTGGTATAGGTAATACCAGACCAGGTATTGGGGCAAGCCAACTACGGAAGCTGAACGTGCAGTTAAGGTGCAGATGCAATTAGTATTTTAACATGCTGACCCAGAATGCTGCATAAGAATGACTTGGCTAGAGCAGGGCTCACTAGAAGGCCAGGTTCGGGATGAATATTTGCAGCAAGAGACAGACTTCTCCATAAACTTTGCACCTCTGAAAGTCTTTTTGGACACTGCCAGTCCTCAGCTGTTCCCTGAGCTCCCACTACTTGCAACTCCACAAAAAAGTGAGTAGGGCTGTTCTAGAGAACACAGCATCAACTCCAAAAAGGAAGTCCCAGAGGAAAGAATTGTGTGTATGTATGTTCTTTGGATCATGCTCAACTTGTAGAGCTTCAGAAGGAAAATTCTTATTTTCTTCTCAAATGTGAAAAAAAAACCACTAATGGTCCATACAAAAAGAGAGAAATGGGGTTAGATGAGTATCAGAAAGCTCTTCAAATAATGCTTTAGCTGCCAGACAGCACACCCCTTAACATGTAAGCTGGGTATTACAGGTTTGGAGTAGCAGATCCCTTGAAGTTAATATATGTATATAGTTTGGTCCATGGATTACTGATACTAATATATATTCATCAGAATACATTTGCTTCACATAACTTAATAGAATATTGACTGAAATGGACAACAGAACCATACATTTAAATTTTTTATGGATCTATCTAAGGCTTTTGATACCTTAGATCATAAAATCACAATGGAATACATAGTACTGAATATCATGACCCATAATCATAAATTCCAAACCCAACAATGACAGCAAAGAGATTCCAGATTTACCAAAGCATCAACATTCATCTGCCAATAGCAATGTGAAGAAACAAACTTCACTCTTTGAGACAGGCAGTCATCCATAAAAGACAACTGGTGGTTTCAAACCGGTGCTCTCAACCTTTGAAATAGTCCCCATTTACTACAGACTATAGTATTTCCAAACTGTATAGGCCTAACCACTCAAAACAAAAACTTTACTCCTTCTGCCACATAAAAAGATACCTGGTAGGCCTATCACTTTTAGTTCTCCTGACTTGTCAGTCAGCTGGGTTTGCAGCAAAAGAAGAAAGTAGGCCTTCATCGTTTTTGTGATATTGATAATCTGGAACATTGTAAACATACTCTACCTCCATTATAACTATGGGTGGGAGAACACAGCCCACAGCAAAACATAGCTAATGAAGTTTTTGTGATATAGTACTGAAAATCATGACCTATATTCATAACTTCTAAACCCAACAATGAGAGCAAAGAGATTCCAGAGTTAACAAAGCATCCACATTCATCTTCAAATACCAATGCGAGGAAACAAATTTCACTCCCGGCTTGAGACAGGCAGTCATCCATAAAAGACAACTGGTGGTTTCAAACCAGTGCTCTCAACCTTTGAAAAAGTCCCCATTTACTACAGACTATAGTGTTACCAAACTGTGTAGGCCTAACCACTCAAAACAAATATCATTCCCTCTGCCGAGAAAAAAAAAGAGATCTGGTAGGCCTATCACTTTTAGTTCTCCTGACTTGTCAGTCCGCTGGGTTTACAGCAAAAGAAGAAAGTAGGCCTTCATCGTTTTTGTGATATTTATTAATCTGGAACATTGTAAACATACCCTACCTCCATTATAACTATGGGTGGGAGAACACAGCCCACAGCAAAACATAGCTAATGAAGTTTTTATGAAATAGTACTGAAAATTATGACCTGTATTCATAACTTCTAAACCCAACAATGACAGCAAAGAGATTCCAGAGTTACCAAAGCATCCACATTCATCTTCCAATACCAATGTGAAGAAAGAAATTTCACTCCCGGCTTGAGACAGGCAGTCCTCCATAAAAGACAACTGGTGGTTTTTAGGTCCAATTTTAGGTCCAGTGCTGTTTATAAATAATCAATGACATAATAATGGCCTCAAATTTATTTGAATTCATTATGTATGCAGATGAAACCACCTTTTATAGTATTTTAAACTTCTTTAATAAGCAAAATGATAACAGAGACACTTCCCAAATTATAAACGCAGAGATAGCAAAAGTTGGTATGTGGTTGAAGGCAAACAAGATATCTTTGAATATTATGAAAACAAAGTTTATGCTATTGTTTAAGCCATTAAAGAAGTAGCTATTCCAGCTCTTGAAAAAAGATAAAACAAAAATTGACGGTGCAGATGAATCTAATTTCTTGGGTTTTTCTTTAGATAAAAATATGACCTGGAGGTAACACATATAGAAGATTTCTACCAAAGTGTCCCAGAATGTAGGCATATTAAATGAAATTAAAAGTTACTTTTAAATTACAATTCTTTGAATCCTATGTAACTCATCAATATTACCATATTTGAACTGTTGCCTTCTGGCATGGGAACATAAAGAGAGAGACTTTCCGCTATGTTAAAAAAAAACAATCTACATGTACCATAATTAATATTGGTTTTAATCCCATTCAGAACCAGTATTTAAATGATTAAAAACTTGAAAATATATGTAAGCTATAGGTTTTAAAATTTTATTGCAAATTAACAAACGAAAAGTTGCCTATACATTTCAAGAATCTTCCATTATGTCCCAGCACAAATATATTATAACACAAAGAAAACGGATGACATATTTATAACCAGGGCTTCTTTCCTCAATAAAAATCAATGTATTAGACATTAAACTGGTTATAACTTGAACGATATACCTGCTTTGATAAAAGACTAAGACTAACTTACGAGTTAGAATATAGAACAATATGAATCTGAATGTCATAAACCAAATTGTTATATATGCAATTCTGGCAGTTAATTTTGATTAAGAACTTTTGAAAAGTGATTTTTATTTATTTTCTGTTTGAAGGGACAAAAAAAGCACGATATACTTTAAAGCCCTTTATGCTTTGTCAAATATTGATACTTGCAGTGCTGTTAATATGGGAGCTTACATTTACTTTAAATCAGGACCATATGCATAATGAAAAAATGGACAGTATAACAAATTCTCGGGTGGCTTGTATGATAGTGGTCAAGTATGACCTGAATGCAGGTCTCCCAGAAATATTTATATATATATGCATGTATATATATGTATATATATATATACATTTATAGGTTATAGCATGGTTTGTTGGGGATATGAAGTATATCAACGAGCATATGGTACCATATGCGAGTTGATATACTTCATATCCCCAACAAACCATGCTATGATATATTTATCTTACTTTGGGTCAAAATAGGAACTTGCTGCAATGATGTGGATAATCACAGTTCAGGGTATCCATATGTTTTTGTTTGATATGTCCTCAATGAAGTCACTCACAGTCGTATCCACCTCCAAAGAGAACCCCTCTTCACTGACAGGGATAAGTTTGGCTCCTCCCGATGCTAAATTTTCTAAAATTTCTCCAGCAGATGAGCCAGAATCTTGGTTTTCATAGTTCGCCATGATGATTAGAAATTTGCTTCACCGCGACCAGTTGCCACAAACAGAGCTCAGTAACTGAGCAGACGACAGTTTCGCACGACACACGCATGCCTACGTCACTTCCAGATATCACAGTACCTATACGATGGTATAGGTACTTATAGCACTGCAGGTGGTACTGGGCTTAGGCCCATATGAAATATATCTTAACCAATTATAGCACCAATTTTGACCCAAGAGTAAGATAAATATAAATATAATACTATATTCTACTGTACTGATTGATTGTATGTATATGTTAATTGAATGAAAACATTCCTAATTCCATTAACTATTGCTCTCAACTTATTTTTACCAACATAAGGCATTTGTTGCCCTGTTCTACCAATATCCCAATGTTTTATCTCACGTGGTGTATTGGATGAAAAATTCATGGTCTGGTGGATGAAAAATAACATTTCATCTGATTTTGACTTCACTTACAATGTTTTTGAAGCATGCTATTTTAATAATATTTTCAATATATGGTAATATCCTTTCAGTAAATATGGTTTCCTCATAAACATATTATGGATGTTTGCATTTAAATTCGTACAGCAAAGATCATAATATGAAACTTACATGACTATGAGCCTCTGCATACCGATGTGTTATAAAGTTTTGGTATTTCACTACTGTTTTAACATCATGTCTTTGTCCACCAAAACACCGATACGAGATTTGGATATTCATTGTGATGTCACATAGCTCATAAAATACAGGGATTAGAGAAAACTCTAAAGGACCACCTGTAGGTGTACATATGGAGACAGGTGTCCATATGGAGACAAAGACAGTAATGTTGTATGGTTCATATCCACCAAACTTTATGGAATGCTGTGATGTCTATACACACTAAAAACTCTGTTTAACACATTTCGTTTACTTCTATTTCAAAGACTTCTGAAATAGGGATATTAGAAAAAATAAAATTAAAGCTATTACTTTTAAAATTTCTGGGTAAAAAAATTAAGATTTGTTACACAGATATCAAGTGGATTTGAGATGTTGTATAAATGATGTAGTAGATATGTAAACCTAACAGTTGCAGCCGACTTTATATGAAATGCGTGCATGAGGTTAGATATATGTTTAAGTTGAGAGTTGCCAGCATAAGAGCGATTTAAATTACCACTAACTTTTGTTTTTACCTGTCTCAAGTCAGGAGTGAAATGTTTTTCCTTATACTACATTTCATATTCTTTACTTGTATACAAAACGAGCATAAAGTTGTTGGTATGTCACCCTTGAACCTTTGTATTTCGATCTTGCTTGTTTGAAGGCTGAGTGGTTTTGATAATGGATTGTTCTTGTTTTTAGGATTTGCTGAGCTGTTTTTCTAGCATTCTTGACAACTGTTGTCCGCTTCTAATTTCCACGACAGTCGTTATTCCATGTTGTCAATATGACATCTTGTCCTCTTTACATATTCAATGAATGATGTCTTGCTTGGTGAATATTCAAGTCTTTCTTTTATATGTGGTGATGTTCATGTTGATGCGCTTGTCTAAATTTGGACAGTTTTGGAACTGGACTGAATTTCAACTATGATATTGACGCATAATTTTCCACTATTTTATCAGCTCCTTTGACGACAGTAAGGTCCTGTACTTTTTCATGTTACTGTCAATGACGGAGCCAATTTACTGTTAAAATCAAAACTCACCATAATATGCCCTGGATAAGAGAGGTGCACCTGCCAGGCCGCACTGATACACATCAGTGCCAGAAGCCAGTGCGTGATTGGTGGTGAAACCTCCATAAGACTGGAAACAATAATACCAAATTTCCCTTTGGCGTTTTAATATGCATCTCCCAAATAACTTTACTTTCACATAAGAATTTTCTAATGTATACTTGATTATATTTACTGTATAATGCCAAAACAAAACCGAATTTGTTTTACTGATTTTTATTTAATACTTTAATGCCAATCGCAATTGGCTACCATTTACTGAATAATATTTTAGCTATTCAGTTTTCTCTAGATTTGGAATGGGAAGCATATTGACATCCTCATAATATACCTGGTGGAATTACAAAACACATGTTTCGTATGTATGGATATACCACACACATGACTTCTCGGGTGAATATGGAAGACACATAATATTTTAGGAGCATATACCAGACATTTAACAGATACGGGGACTATACCAGACACGTACTATATCAGGTGCATACATAAGACAAATGATTTATCAGGTGAATATATCTGACACATTATATGTCAAGTGCACATATTCAGACATATAATATCCCTTGTGCAAGGGTTCAAGTACTGTTTTTTTGGGGGGGGGGAGGGAGGGTTGCAATGGGAACATAGTTCATGAGATGTAATGGGCTGTCTCGACACCAGTATAGTTACTCATCATAAATTTAAATTACAACTGGGCAAAAGAAGAAACTAACCCAACCTGAGATGGCAATTGGACCGTTGTCGATGTAAGTTGTATTGTCCCTCAGATACCTGAAATACAATGAATGACTCAGGGCTTCTGGCAACACTATCTTAAAGACGGAAAAGATATGCATTATCAAAGTTGTGAAACGTCGCTAAAAAGGAGTTAGAAAAGCAGCTTGTGTATCTTTTTCAGGGCGACTAAAGGTGACGTTTCTGCCTGTTTGGTCGTAAGCAACGAACCTTGATCTTCCCTAACTTACGTCAAGGAGGCTGTAAATGAATCTATAAATGATGAGCTAAATAGAGTCTGTGGCTAGTTGTCAGCGAACAAACTGTCGTTAAACATAAGCAAAACAAAATACATGTTATTCCATTTCCCACAAGAGGGATAAACTTTACACTAGACTTGAAAGTAGCTGGTACTCAAATTTCAAGAACCAAACAGTTTGATTTCCTGGGCTTGTGCATACAACAAAACTTGAACTGGAATGCTTAGTGGCAAAAAATTGGCAATAAACTCTCAAAGGTAACTGGAATTTTCAGAAGGATCCGTAAATATGTCCTAATAAAAACTTTATTAATTATGTACAAATCTCTGTTCCTGTAACACTTAAATTTCGGCATTCTTGCCTGGGGCCACACTCAGGATAGCATTTTTAAATTACAGAAGAAGGCTGTTCGTCTTATATCCAATGCTGGATATTATGCACATACGGATCCACTTTTTAAGCGACACGAACTTCTGAAACTTCAGGACCTTCTACGGGTTGTTTAACAGCACTTACATTTTACAACACCAATTAAAAAAAAAAAAAACGAAGTGCCTGGCTTTTTTGTTTATACGTTTGAACTGCCCTCCGCTACCCATTCACATTTACCCGCCTTAGTAGAAATCCCACAATTCCAGTACCAAGAAAGCAACAGTAAAAACTTTACATTCCTCGTTTATTGCAAAACACTTCCCCATGCATTTAGGAAAAAGTTCATACGCATTCGTATCATGGTTTCTCACGTTACGCAAAGTTTTATATATTAATAATTAGAATAATGAATGTACCACAACAAATTGTTATGCATGTAACAGATAATTTTTTCGCGGTTAGTAAATGTTAGTAGCTATGCTCACCTCGTAACAAATGCTGTAATTTTGAATTCTTTTGATCTCCCTAGATGGCCGCACTGACAACGGTCTTTTTTAATTCTTAGTTGGGGTCATCTTGTCTCAATCTTATTGTATTTACTTTTTAATTTGTTAACCACAGCTATTTGCACTATGTTTCAAATTTGCTAACTGTTTCACATTGTATTTCTTATGTCAAAGAAACCATATTCTGATTCTGATTCTGCAAACAGGCTTAGGCCTACAGCAAGGAAGCAATACCCTTAAACAACGAGGCTCCTACTAAGATTTAGAGGGATCCTTCGAATTGACACACGACAATGGTCTCCAGCATTACTTATTGAAAAGGATGCAAAAACCTGACATGGAGCACTTGGACTGCAGCCTGAAGTGCCACAAGGACACTTCAGCCAGGATGCATGACATGCAAGCAGTAGCCCTAGAAAGGAAAAGTACGCTCTCGCGTAAGAGCAGGGAGTCCCGATTTACTGCAATGGAGGCGTAGCCAATGTATGGCACAGAGCCTGTATCGTGATTTACAAAAAGAAGCTCCAGCATAACACTGAGCATGCATAAAGGATATATCTGACACAGGAGCTCTAGCCTAACTTAATGCGTGAAGAGTTTCACTTGACTCAGCGATGAAATTTCAGTCGAACTTACAGCAGTGAGTTTGTAGTCTGATTTAGACCAAGGGCGCTCTAATCTTTCGCAGAAAGGCTAGCTCTATAACCTAATTCACAGGAAGAGAGTTCTAGCCTGACTGACAGCAAAGGGTTGCCTGAAAGCGTCCTTATTGTATTAATTTAATATTTTATTGCTACTGATAGCCGTGAGGTACATAATTCTTGCGACTTTGCCATAAAGAGTATCAAATATAGCATAGCTTTTCTATTAATGCGAGTTTGTATTGAAATTCTATTCTTCACATTTTCTACATGCGTTATCACTTTTACTTGTAAGTATAATTAGTCCCAAAAGATGCAGCAGTGTGTTTCTCCTAATTCTTTGCATGCATGGACCTCCACTGGACCTTTTCTTTTCAAGCGTTCGTGACAATCATTTGGGTCCTTGAAGTACAACATGCGTTGTCCTTTCCTCGTTACCATTGTTAAAATGAGCAATACCTGGCTAACGTAATCTGGTCTTGCACTTCAACGGTACCAAGCCTTCTGTAGACCTCAAACATGAATTTATCGCCCCGCCCTCTTGTTCCGCGGCCGTCAAATGTCGCCACCACGACATCATGCGAGCTCACCATGTATGTCAGCCAGCGCTTTGTTCTAGAGATAAGCGGATGTCTGAAATCAATGGCCTGGCTTCCTGGGCCTGAGTACCTATCAACAAAAGTTGTACACAAATTCATATTCAGCCATTATCTCTAGAATAAATTCTGACCTGTCACAATGAATGGATGGTTCTCTGCTGGGGGGAGAAAGAGAGTTATAGTTATTATATCTACCTTTTTTATAAACACCAACTGCCCTTAAAAGGGCCTTATCGCATGCGTTCAAAGCCATCACCTTCCTGCATATGCGCCCAATATAGAGACTCGTACATGGCTGAGGGTTAGTTACTATAACTCTTACTCGGGATCGTTGTTGGTCTCCAGCCAAGTAAGATTTTGTTTATGTTTAATTGGGTATTTATCGCAAACAAATTTGTCCTAGGGCCGGCACAGGCTATTTTTAGGGCCGACCTAGTGTGCTGTGTTTGTTTACGTTCGTCGTAGTTATTCAGCGTGTGACGTGTAATCAAACATCCCTCGCGCACCTTTGATTTTGTCTATATTCTGATACACTGCGTCACTGCTGCAGGCGCGTCACACTTGGCATGCTTTAGTTTTAGGTCATGTGATCTACAGGGAGTTACTACTTTCGAATTTACTCTTATGATAATTTACCCTCAAATATCTAATGAATACACGATCTTTACACAGGAAACATTTATTCAAGGTATACGCCCATATTTAAAACGGGAAAGGCAAGACATACATCAACTAGGAAAGATGATTTGGTGCATAGCAAATCAGTGTGTGTGTGTCTTCAAAGCATATTGGTATGGCAATGTACAACTAGTCCATAACACAAGGGTAGAAGTTGGAATGGCGTCTCTATCTTTTATTGCTTTGAAGTTATTTAAGATTTAAAATTTCTAATGGTGCTATTTAGCATAGTTTAAATTGCTACAACTTTTATTTCTAATTCATTAGGTGCGCAATGGTCAACAAACCCCTACAAGAAGTTGGAATGACATCTCTATCTATTATAGTGTTAAAGATATTCAAGATTAAAAATTTTGAATACTGCTAATTACCATATTTTAAATTACTACAACTTTTGTTTTAGATTCATTACATGCGCAATGGTCAACAACCCCCTAGTAAAAGTTGAAATGACATCTCTATCTATAACAGTTTTGAAGATATTCAAGTTTTAAAATTTCAAATGCTGCTAATTAGCATAATTTAAATGGCCACAATTTTTGCTTTAGATTCATTACAGGCACAATGGTCGATAACCCCCCCCCCCCCAGTAGAAGTTAAAATGACATCTCTATCTTTAATAGTTTTGAAGATATTCAAGATTTAAAATTTCAAACGCCCCTAATTTGCATAATTTTAAACATCTTCATTCCTCTGTATAAAACGGCCAAACTTCTTGTATGAAGGTACAATCCTGCCAAGTTTGGAATTTCTTTGTATAATAGTGTCCGAGAAAAGTGTGACAAATTGCTGGTAAATGAGAGAGAGAGAGAGAGAGAGAGAGAGAGAGAGAGAGAGAGAGAGAGAGAGAGAGAGAGAGAGAGAGAGAGAGAGAGAGAGAGAGAGATGAGAGAGAGAGGGAGGAGAGAGAGA
Organism: Hermodice carunculata; assembly: GCA_964020975.1. Classification (NCBI taxonomy): domain Eukaryota; kingdom Metazoa; phylum Annelida; class Polychaeta; order Eunicida; family Amphinomidae; genus Hermodice; species Hermodice carunculata. Next base: position 30,568,171 of record OZ026617.1, read on the forward strand.
GAGGAGAGAGAGAGAGAGAGAGAGAGAGAGAGAAAGAAAGAAAGAAAAGAAAGAAAGAAAGAAAGAAGAAAGAAAGAAAGAAAGAAAGAAGAAAGAAAGAAAGAAAAGAAAGAAAAGAAAGAAAGAAAGAAAGAGAAAGAAAGAAAGAAAGAACTGTGTTGACACACACACTTTAATAATGGAACGGCTATACAAGTGGCCTGGGTCATGCACTTGAGCGGCCCATGTACAGGTCGAAAAATGGTGCCCGTCGCCAAGGCCTCTCGTGTTAACGGAACAAATGGTACACAGCTATTATTCGATTGTAATGACTGGATTTTTATTTCAAATGCAAGAAAATGGACCAGACTTCACTACTCGTCCAAGAGTCATTGCACTCACGGTCAGGAACATTGCATTGCCCTTGACCTCAACCTTAGTTCCAGGGCTATCCAACTGTTGCATGTCGACAAAAACGCGAAAGAAATTTCAAAAATTGTGACAACAAATTTTTAAGAGGGGAGTAATTTGTCGCTATGATTTTATAAGCAGAAATCCGTTGGTATTTTTCCCTTGATTTGGTAATATGCCACTTTCTCAGCTCAAAAGGTGTTTGTGTCAGAAAATTGTTGCCAGAATAGCTCATCAGAAGCCCTCATTTTCCTCAGATTTCTTCAGCTTCTGGGCGCTTTGGCCTTCTGGACCCCCAACCAACAATTACAATTTGCTCCAGCATCTCTGACTTTAGACAGCTTTGCTAACGGCTTCGGTCAAGGGCAATCCTCGATCCTCGGGAGACGCCTACAATAAGCCCTGGACGAGTAGTGAAGTCTACATCCAGCCACTGAGATATATGTGTTACAAGTGATAGTATTTCTTATTATTGATTCAAATATAGTCACTCTGCCACACAATACACACACATGTAGAAAACTGCATGTTGCATTCTTTCAATGAGGCTAGATTCATAGCTTAATGGCCTGAGCCTAGAATATAAGACGACAAAAATCACCGTGAGAGATTTCACAGAATCATGGAAGATGCAACAAACTCAAAAAAGAAAAAAAAAACATTTCAATCAATTGTTGTCTTCTAGTGTTCTAATTTATTGCTCACTGATCCCATGACACTCCGCTTCAACAGAATAACAGAACATCATTTCCAGTTGTCATAGTCTCTTATCTTTTCCATTAGAACAAAGAGGTATATAATAGGACCATCACACGGTAAATTTTTAACTCATTGATGCGTCCGATATTAAATTTGCCCTAACGTGATTGTGACAGAACGTGATTCTTTGTTAATCTTGATGAAAGGAGAGAATGGACTCACATTAACACGCCCGCGGAGACTGGTCGGCAACAATATTTGCCTATCATTTGCATCAAACATTTGTACTTTGACCCCTTACTTTTACCAAGTGTTTTGAATGTACACTATTCCAGGAAGCTTATTAAAATACTGTGCCCCATATGGCGTGGTTTCCTAGAGGCTTAAGGTGACCAGTGCGCTCCTCAGAAAGCTGTTGACTCTTTGGTCTTGTAACTTTACTTGGTGCAGGTTGAAATATTATACTCACGTGTGTACCAACAAAGGGTACCGCTTTGGAAGATTATTTATGTTTGAAGCTAAGCTTGCAGGAAACCATATCTCTGCATGTGATCCTGAAACAAAATAAAATGTGTA